>LOJH01003051.1:0-40307 GCA_001685095.1 Ellobius talpinus | reverse complement strand
TTCTTTATTAACCAATGAAAGTAACACATACACAGATGACCCTCCTCCATCATGGAGTTGTCAACTAGATGCCTAAGAGGATGGAAATAACTGAGTTATTAGCAGGGTGGCAACAGGAAGAAGCCCCTGTTAGTGCCTGAGTCTCTGTAGTAGAGTCAGAAGAACATATTTCATCATAAAAGGTATATTGATTAGATGATGTTGCATGACCAGAGACTGGGCTGTCCAACTATGGCTGTCTGCATGCTACAGAGTCATTAATACCCACCCCCTGCAGCTGCCCCATCCAGGAAGACAGAAGCCCCAGAACATGAGTGGTCAATGATACAGTTCTGAGACAGTGAAGATCTGAAAGCCTTCGGCAGAGTGACGGATGTGGATCTCACCGAAAGGCTGAAGAGCTGTGCTGTTCAGGGCAATGGTGGCAGCGGGAGCCTTGTTGAGCTCAGGAACCCTGGAGTCTGGGCATGTTGACTGGTGCCGTCCTTTTCTGCTTTGGATTTGTTGCAACCCCCAGCCATTGGGTGGTGCTGCCCATACTTGGAGTAGCTCATCCCCCCTCCCTTACTGTCCCCACACATCCATGTTTTCTGCAAGTGTACTCACAAACTTTTCCAGAGGCGTGTGCTGTATGGATCTCTAGGGTCTCTCAACCCGAAACACTGGTGATGGTTGACCCTCGCACTTCCAGGCAGGGGCACCAAGAGGAAGAGATCAGGATTATCTTGGAGGAGAAGGGCAGTTCTGAGAAGCAAACCTCAGACACAAGGGGCTTGGGAGGAAGGGCTGGGTGAGTCTGGAATCCAGACCTCCAAAAAGATCATCAGATGGCTGAGTGGGAGGTGGGGAGGGGGCAAGACATTTCCAAGTGTGGCAGGAACCACAGCTGCACACAGAATGGGACTCAACGGGCGTTTAACCAAAAGTCTCTTTTCCTTCTTCAGGCCTTATAACATCCCTAGTAAAGGCATCCCACAGAGAGCCAGCCAGCAATACAGAATCAAGTGTGGATGGCCCCAGCTCTCACATCACAGAGTGCAGAGGGCGGTTTGGCACCAAAACACAGTGGCGAGTAACAAGACAATAAGAACGGCCATGCCTAGGAGGGCAGGTAGGCTGACCAGAGATATAATGCAATGGGGACATGGACTTTGAAATCAGACGAGGGATAAGATTTTTTTTCTACTTACTGCTGTATAAATTCAGTGATTATCTTAATTTTCTCTGTTTCATTTCCCTCATTTATAAAATGGAGCTGATACCTGCCTCATGAAGTTGTTTTGAAAGAATGGTTTCTATACAACTGAGAGTATTCTATGCAGTTGGTAGCAGTTGCTTAGTAAGCGGGCTAAGAGTATTTCCACGTGGAAGACAGCCAGTCAGGAGCTGTGTGGCAGACAACAGCAGAGATGCAGGTTTGAGCCCTGTGCTGTGAGCTATGACAGTAATAGTCATTAGCTAGGCAGATTAAGAAGCTTCTGAAACATGCAAAAACTCACTATCTATATAATAGTTCTAATCATTGCCAATGTTACCGGTCGTCTCTATCTGGACCAGGTGTTTCCACAGTCTTGGAATCTTGTTCAAAGAACTGAAGCACACACAAAAAGCCAAGAAGCAAAGGATTTTATTCTGAAGCAAAGGGAAATACAGAGGAGATGTGCCACAGGATAGCAGCAGGCCCTCAGCAAGGATGCCCTCACCAGCTGAACGGAGATCACTCATTTGGCTAGCCAGTTTGTCCCGGGGATTCTGCCTCTGCCTCACTGAGATTACAGGTAGGCGACCACCCCATCCAGCTTTTACTTGTGCTCTGAAGCCTCCCAGGGCTCACACTTGCATAGTATGTGTGACTTATGACGGCGGACCAAGTCATCTCAGATTGACATTCACAGGGGCGAGGCAGTGAGGCAGTACTTCTGTCACCTCCGATGACAGCCTTAGGAATAGCAACCGCTGATCGATCTGTGAAGTATGCTTCAGAGTCTGAACATTCTGGTTTGACCCAGTTTGTGACACTCTCGTTCTTATTTGTCAGGTTGCAGACTCTTGGGCACGCAGAGCCTGGAATGTCACTGCCTTCTCGCCCCATGGCCACCTTCTCTGTCCTCTCCAGACTGCCAGAGAAGCACTCTCTGTCCCCTCAGCTTTTAGAATTCTCACATAGCAGTAATATAGCAATGATTCTTTGAAGTCACAATGCATGTACAATTATTTGTTTTATTTTATTATTACACTTGTTTGAGACAAGACCTTGCTCTGTAGACCATGCCCTGGAGGTCCCTATGTAGTTCAGAACAGCCTAGAACTGTGGTGAGCAAACCTTTCCTCCTGAGTGCTGGGATTAGAGCCATGGGCCACCCTGCCCAACCACATGCATAGTTCTGCCTGTTCTATGCCACGAACATCTCAAGGCAGCATACTGTGGATTCTGACAAGCGTTTGCTGAAAGAATTCACCTTGCCTTGGAAATGTTAACGCTCAGCTTAGAACAGCCTAAGAAGATTGCCACTGCTGAACTGCAAGTGTTCTCGCTCACAGGCTTTTCGTCTCTCTCTCTCTCTCTCTCTCTCTCTCTCTCNCACACACACACACACACACACACACACACACACACACACACGAACAGGCAGGCAGCCAGAGGGCATCCGGGAAACATCAGCTGGTCCAGACTGGGTGGGTTAGCCAGTCAGGGAGACCAAAGAGCTGATGTGGTGGAATCTGCTCTGCCAGAATGCCTTACCCTGGAGAGCCTGAGACCCAGTGACTGCTACTGTCACAGTTGCTCGCAGCACCTACCCCGTGTTAAAGTTACAGGCGATTCGTTATACCCTGAACCTGCGGACACCAGCTTAACACAGACATGCCTGGAAAGGAGACGGAAAAGGTGGGTTGGTTGTCGCCCGGGTGGAGCTGTGAGGCTGGAGGACTATGCTCAGTACTTTGAGGCTGAGGAACAGGTGAACATGGCAGTGAGCACGCATTTGCACAGATGTGACTTATCTACCTCCACTGGCCTTGCGAATTGTAGACCAGAGACAGGAGAAGAGCGTGGGAAAGAGGGGAGAAGGGAGAAGAACGGATGACACCAGAGAGAGAGAGGAAGCTTGGTGACTGAGGTGACCCCACATGGTCTGGCCTTTCGGGTCTCAGGGAAGATGATCATGAGGCCACCTCTTAGGGACAAACTTGGCTTGAAATTGGCACTGGTAGCAGCTGAAGTCCAGCCTATGTTTGATTTTCACTTTCAGTACTAGGAATTGAACTCGGGCCTCATGCGTGCTAGGCAAGCGCTCCAACCCTGAGCTACAGCCCAACTTCCTGTTATTTTGAGACAGAGTCTCACTTAATTACCCAAGCCAGTCTTGGACTTGAAATCTTACTGCACCCATTCCTGAGTGAGATTCCTGAGTGAGATTACAGGGCTTTATACTACCAGGTCCGACTATTTGATTGCAATCAAGATTTTATTTGATTTCTTTTAAAGAGACATGATTTCTTATATTACTCAGGTTGGCCTGAACTTCTGAGTTCAAGTGAACCTCCTGCCTCAGTCTTCCAAATTGCTGGGACCACAGCATCTTGCCATGCCTGGCTACTATCTATGATAATTATCCAGTAGGAACTGTTCCCTAAAACCCGGTGTGATGGCATATCTGTAATCCCACCTAAGAGGCAGGAAGGACAGCAAGTGCCAGTCCGGTTTGAACTACAAAGCAAAAGCCTCTTTAAAAATTAAAAACTACACCCTCCTCAAGTCCCTGTAGTTCTCTACAGCAGAGGCATCTGCTTTGTTGCTGGTGGCTTCCCTGTCTGAGGAGGCTGCCCTCCTCAAGGTCAAGGGAAGGGACACTTTCTAGAACACATCAGCATTACTTTTTTTTTTACACATTTCAACCTTCCTGAAGGCATTTTAACTTCTTCTTAGAGTTGGAATATTACTCAGGGTTTTCCAAGAAAACAGAGCCAATAGGGTATAGGATGGATGGTGGGGGTGGGAGAATAAGAATAGGAAAAGGAAGAAGAGGAAGAGGAGTGGGTCTGGAGACCCAGGCGGCTGATTCTGGAGTCCTGAGTGTGTCATCTCTCAATACAGCCTTCCTTCTTCCTCCAGAGGCTGTAATTGGCGCTGCATACCATTTATTCAGCAGGTGCTATACCCGACGAGCACCGCTTCACCCTGGGTGCCGGTCCAAGACTGGGAATTGTCCTGAGCAAAGCTGGTGCCAACAAAGTCTGATTATCTTAGAGCTTCAGCTAGAAAGAACATTTCTGTTTGTTTCTTTTCTGGTCTCCCTGGGTGGTGTCGAAAGCTACTTACTGTAGCCGTAAACATCACAGCTGTCAAGAAACCAGAAGGAGGGGGCTGGAGAGATAGCTCAGCAGTTAAGAGCACTGCCTGCTCTTCCAAAGGTTCTGAGTTCAGTTCCCAGCAACTACATGGTGGCTCAGAACTGTCTGCAATGAGGTCTGGTGCCCTCTTCTGGCCTGCAGGCATACACACAGACAGAACATTGTACACATAATAAATATTGAAAGAAAGAAAGAGAGGGAGGGAGGGAAGGAAGGAAAGAAAGAAAGAAAGAAACCAGAAGAATCAGATGACCAGCTTAGCTGTGTTATGAAACAGGGACCTCAGAATTATTTTTTTAAAAAAATGGTCCTTCAATATTCTCGTTTTCCTCATTATTCAGTTGGATAGTCATCGAGATAATGCAAAAAGAAATATTTTCAAGGTCAGCTGGCAGTTGGGTGTCAAGGAGCAGAAAGGATGCTGTTTGAAACCGACAGGAGTTCAGGGTCAGCCTGGATCCCATAACAAGTGTCAGACTATCCAGACTATTTAATAAAACCTGTCTTGAGAACAAGAAAAGGGGATAGGGTGGTAATGGGGAGCAGAATGAACCCTTGGAGTTCAGTTTTCCTTGGTCACCAGCAAGAGAAGGCATAAAGCTGAAGAGAGACTCAATGCCCGTGGCTTCTGTGAAGCAGGAAGGACCAGGGCTGCAGGGATGTTTCTATAGTTAAGAGCAGTGGCTGCTCTTCCAGAGGACCCAGGCTTGATTCCCAGCACCCATGTGTGGCTCACAACCATCTGTTACTCCATTTCTGGGGATCCAATGCCCTCTCCTGGCCTCTGAGGGCATTGAACTCACATGATACAGAGATACAGGTGCAGGAAAAACACCCCCCACGCACACACACAAAATAATTTTTAAGCTTTGAAGGAGGAAGGGGCCATGTGCTAAAGATAAAAGTGGCCCTTGGAAGTTAAGAGCATCTCTTCACTGCAGTGGTCAGCAAGGAAACGGGACCTCAGTCCTAGGACCATGGGATGGGATTCTGACAAAAGTCTGGGTGAGGGGGGAAACAGAATCCCCAAAATTCTTCCAAGAAAAGCCAGCTGTCCTTGCTGGATCCCCTAGAGTGTACAACAATGCTCACAGGGATGCCGGCGGCAGAGCTGGGGACTGACAGGCAGATGCGGCTCTAGCCTCTGCTTGTTACAGGGTTTTGCTTAGGACAGAAGGCAGACGTGCAGCCAGTGAGCTGCCTTGAAATCGGACCTACGAAGTGGCTGAGAATACAAACCCTTTCTCATCCTAATTATCTTTGATATGTGTTTGCACAGGAAAATTTTTTAAAATACAGTTAAGTGTTGTTTATTTATGAAATACTGTAGTCGGAGAGGTCCTGTCTAGGGAAGGAGCGTCACCTGGAAAAGTGCTACAAAAAAAGCGTTAAGTATTATTGTGCGAGAACAAAATAAGGAATCAGGGTCCCCAAGGCATCCTCACAGCCACTTGTAGGACGTATTTAGGGTCCTCTCCATCACCTGTGGGAGCTCAGGTGAATTTCTGGTATGAACGCCCTGAGGACGGACTGCCCAAGAGGAGGGCTGGTTTGTTAATGCTCTGGGATGAGAGGGTTTCAGGTAACCAAAGCTACACTTCCTGTTCCCAATATGGATGCATGTAGGATCTCCTGTAGGCTGGCCTCAAATTTGCTATGCAATTGAGGATGACTTTGAACTTCTCATCCTCCTGCCTCCACCTGACCAGTGCTAAATTTCCTGGTGTGTGCCACCACCAAGACCAGTTCATACAGTGTTGGAGATTGAACCAAGGTTTCATGTGTGCTAGGTAAGCACTCAACAAATTCCCATCCCTCCATCCTCCTACTTTCTCAACTGCATGTGATGACATTCTAGAGGCTGTTATCTTCAAGGGCTTTTGACAGCTTTTATACACATGGCTTAACAACATTGTAAGAGGGTCAGCAGATCTATGCAAAGGAAGGTTGATTTCATACAGGTCAGACCGAGAAGCAAAACATGCCTTGCCTGGTAGTCAAGCCAGGTATTCCTTCCTGTTCTTTTTATCTCTGTCAACAACACAGTCTGGAGTCATCTGGGAAGGATGCCTCAATTGAGGAATTACCTGTATTAGACGGGTCTCTGGGTGCATCTGCCAGGGACTGTCTTGATTAAGTGAGGCATGATGTGGGAGGTCCTTCTGTATGCTGCAAACATGTGTCACTTCTATTGGCTGATGGATAAAGGTGATTCAGCCAATGGCTTAGCAGAGTAAATAAAGCCAGGCAGGAAATTCGAACAAAGATACAGAGAGATAGAAGACAGAGTCAGGGAGATGCCATGTAGCCCCCAAAGGAGAAAGAGGTCCAAACATTACCGGCAAGCCACGATCCTCATGGTAAAATGTAAACTATTAGAAATGGGTTAGAGTTAGAGCTAGCTAGTAAGAGGCCTAAGCCATTGACCAAACAACTGTAACTAATAATAAGCCTCAGAATGGATATCTCCTAATCAGCTGCAGGAACTAGTGAGCCAAAGAGAAACCAGCCTAGTGGGACTGGGCAAGACAGAGAAAAGCCTCCGGCTACAGAGGCAAGCCCCTTGTGGGCAGCATCATTCCCAGGGAGGTAGACCCGGGCAATACAAGAAAACCAGCTAAGCTTGAGCCAGAGGGAGTGAGCCAGCAAGCCGTGTTCTTCCTTGGTTTCTGCTCATCCGCTCATCCTCACAGACAGCTTGAGGAGTGTAAAGTGCTAAAACAGCACTTAGTGCTTAATAAACATTAGTTAATAAGAATAATAATGGCACTGTGTTCTAATGAAATCAACTTTCTGTCCCAAAGACATATGTTCTTGAGATTTCTCTTCTATGTCATTTCAGTTCATCTTCGGTTTGATTAACTCCCTTTGCCACACACAGTGTGAGTTATTAAGGAAGTGCTGCTGCATTTGCTGTTCATTTATCCTCAGATGCTGAATAACCTAACAGCCTGTCTGCCGCGGGTCTCATGGGGGATTATAGCCAGCACACTACAGGGCTCATCTGACTAAAATTCTGCCATAGAAGGTGACCTAGGCTTCTGCATGGCCCAGCAACTGAGGGATAGTCTCCCTGCCTTGTGGTTGGTGGGCGCTGCTTCTTCAACCGAGTTCACTGACCTTCTCACATCACCTCCCAGAGAGACCCAGCAGCCGTGGCTGAAGAACACACTGTTTGCCAGCCCAGGTGCTGCTGGACCACCCCACCTTTCTTCGGGGACCCTCACTAAGGACTGGAGGCTGGAGCTTCAAGTGCAGCAAACTCCTGTGTGTCAGAAATACTATAACTGAAAGAGTTGAACCTCTCTGATCTTACCGATTCCCTTATATTCCAAAAACAGATTAAAGAGATGTCAGAACAAAGAAGGAAAACCAGCCCTTGAAAGAGGCCCTGAACGTCTTTCTGCCTGCCTCCCTCTGCCCTACTCCCTGCAACCTATTTTCTCTTCCCCTTCTGGAAGCAAGAACATGAGATTCTGGTCATATTGTCTTCTGAAGATCCATGGGCAATGGAAGGCAAGTAGATCTTGATTCCAGCTGTCATTATGCCCTCTGACTTAAAAATCTCTTGGGGCTAGTGTGATAGCCTCAGGAGGAGCCACAGCCCAATGGGTTGCTGGATTTAGCAAGCCCAGGCCCAGTTGAGGAGGGTCCAGAAGACCAGCCTGACCTCCCAGGCCAGGTCCTAGGCTGGAACAGTATTACACGGGTCTCTTCTCCAGAGCTCTTTGAGAGGCAGACGGCAGGGCACACGCCATTCCTCCTTAATGGCATTCTTGGGGAGGGCCTCTCACCCACTTAATCATTCAGATCATTAAAAAACTCTCTCGCCCCAGAGAAATGGGACTAGATTTCTTTTGTTAAAATCTCATTAAAGTCCGCTTCAGCCTGTAATAATTTCTTAGTAGATGGCAGGGCTATTCGGCTGAGATTGGGTTTTCTTTCATTTATTCTTGGGTCTCATAATTGTCTTATCTCCGAGGCATTTTGGTTGTCAGTGAAGTGTGACGGATGCTTCAGCCTGGGAGCCGCTAGCTGAGCGTTTTATAATATCCGAGGAAGAGGCCTCATTCTCTTGCCCGCTCTCTTTTCCTCTTGAAGCTGCCTCCTATTCAGGTGTGTTTATGGAGGGGGGAACCCAATTTCCCGGTATTCTTCTGGCTGCTGGTTTTCTTTATGCCTGCCTGCCAAAGATCTCTCCTCTGGTTGCACCTGCACAGCCCCTCAAAGGCAAACAATTTAGACCAAAACAAAAAAGTATCTTCTGAATGTTTATCCAAATGGAAGCGATTATAGCCTTTTCAGACAAGCTGTAGACTGTCTAGACTCTAGAGAATTGTTCTCAACCTGTGGGTCTCAACCCCTTTGGGGTCACCTAAGAGCATCTAAACCCACAGATATTTACGTTACACATTAAACTAGTTATGAGGTATCAATGAAAATAATTTTACGGTTGGGGTCATCATATTGCGAGGAGCTATACTAAAGGGCTGCAGCATTAGGAAGGTTGGGAACCACTGCTGTCACTTCTGTAGAGCAGCAGGTCTTGCTGGGAATCCCTAACACCATAGGGGTGGCTGAGCAGTGTGAACTACAGCCCACAGAAGCCGGTCACTGAGTGGGGAGCCCTGGGTTCCAGCTGGAGGCAGAAGGTTCCCTTGGCTTTAAGACTAAGCAAGTATTTTGTTTTAAAATGGAAAGCTTAGTGGGTGCTGTCTTCTTTTCCCAACTGCAACTCAGTTGCCCACAGCAGTGGCAAGGCCACAAGAGATGCAGCTTGAAGACAATCTGTTCCCTCAGGTGCCGACTCTTTCAATACTACTAAGAGAACTTATCTAAATCTCTATCCTGCTAAAGAATTCAAGATTCAAACGTTGAGGTAGAATCCTGCTTCCCAGAGAGGCTGAAGGGCGAAGAGCTCACCTAGCTCGCCTCCTCCATCTCCCAAGAGGTCCTGCTTTTTCTCGCCCCTCTTTATAACCCATTTTCTACCTGGCTCCTCCCTACAACTTCCTGTCAGCCTGCTGCTGAAGCAGCTTCTGAACTGCAGGTGAATTTTATTTAATCAAACACATCTTTGCATCACTAAACAAATGTCCCAGAGCATAAATAAAAGAAACACACCTTAAATTACTCTACAACAAGCAGGGCAGCAAGGAATGGGATGTGTGTCCTCGATCAGTTTCTGTCCCGGCTGCAACAGCCATGAGGCAAACTCTCCCAGCTCATTTGACAGAGGAAAGGAAGTTCTGTAAATATCGCACTATTAGTAATAGTCTGTAGCCAAGCTGACTAACCACTCATTCGCTGATGGCAATGTTTAAGATCTTAAATCTTGCTCCGGCATGGTGGTGAAACTGAAGACCAGGAAGCCCCAGGCCAGCTTGGGCTACAAAGCAAGACCAAGTCTCAAAAAATAAAACCCTAAGGACGAGCCTTAAGATCTTATCTTAATTAAGATCTTGAGTCTTTCTCACAACAATGTAGGAGACAAGTATTATCATTACTGTATTATTATTATTCTCATTCTTAAAATGTGACAGTGCTGGACATGGAACCATGAGTCATTTGTGTGTGTGTGTGTGTTGGCCAGTGTTGATGTCAAGTATCTTCCTTAATTTTTCTTTACCTTATTCTTTTTAGTCACTAGGACCTGGGACTAGCTGATCACACCAGACTGACTGGCCAATGAGCCCCAGGGATTCACCTTGTCTCCTCCTCCCAACACTGGGATTACAGGATCATGCCACCATGCCTGGGTTTTTATGTGGGTAGTGGGGATTGAACTCGGTACTCATGTGTCAGGGCACACACAGATGTGAGCCCTTTCTACCTTGTCTGAAGGTCAGAGAGTTGGACCTTAGTTTTGCTCTCTCGAAGTTGTTAACATCAGGTATGGCTACAAATGGGAGTCTGGCCTAGGATGTGGTTAATTAGTATTTTGAGTGTTGAAATAGATCTGTTCTACCTGGACCAAAGGTTGGAGAACTCAAGTCTATTCCTGTGTCATGCTAATGAAGTCTGTTGCCTCCCTCTTTCCCTTTCAGAGTGAAGTATATAAGTGTGCGGAAGAATAAATGAGGCGAATCCAGTATTCACTGAATGTCCCTCCCGGTGCTGGTCTATGTTTCTGTCTCTATTTCTCCTATATCTCTGTTCCTTTTGCTTAAGAATTCTAACCCTCACACCCCTACCTTGGAACCTATGAGTTTTGTCAGGCTGGTTTTCGACATTAATGTTTGCATAGCAAACACTCCACTGTTAAGCTTTGTGACAATGTACTTAACTGATGAGCCATCTCCTCAGCCAGCTCCCTATTCTGGTTTTTAGAACGAGTGCACATCAGTGCTGAAGAGATGGTTCGGTGGTGAGAAGCACTTACTGCTCCTGCAGAAGATCCATATTTGGCTCCCAGTACCTACATCAGGTGGCTCACAGACACCTGTAACTCCAGTTTCAGAGGATCTGATGCCCTCTTTTGGCCTGCACAGACACCCTCTCACACACATACATATATAAAATTAAAAGAAACTATCAATGACAAGGGGCTAGAGAGATGGCTCAGAATTTAAGTGTGCTTGCTGCTCTTGCAAAGGACCTGGGTGTATTCCCCAGCATCCAAACGGCAGTTTATAATTGTCTGTGATTCCAGTTATGGGGGTGCAACACAGTCTCCTGACTTTTACACAGGCATCTGGCATGTACATGGTGCACATACATAAATCCCAGATAAAACATTCATATATACAAAACAAAAATGAAATTTAAAAAGTGAAGGATAAGCGTTAACTAACGGTGGGAGCTGAGAATGCTGGCCCCAGAGGTTAGCTCTTATGTAGTTAGACTCTTAGGTTAGCTTGGCTCAACAGAAGGAGGGCCTGCCTCCAACAAGCCGATATCACAATGGTCCTCTCACTGGGAAGGGGGTTGAGCGGTTCTAACACCACCTCTGTGGTGCTGTCCCAAGTGTGACTGAGAGGCAAGCCGTTTGAAGGTGGTTCTGTAATAACACAGTGGCCTGTGACAAAGCATGCCGTAGACAAACCATGAGAGTATGAAGGAATGTTCTGGTTTGGATGAAGGAGGTAGGTGGTTTTACTGGAAAATAGGTTGGGGAGTTAGGCAGCTACTTCCTGGTCTTTCTCCCAGGTTGTGTGGTTGGAATGAAAATGGCCACCATTGGCCACAGGGAGTGGTACTATTAGGAGGTGTGGCCTTGTTGGAGTGGGTGTGATCTTGTTGGAGGAAGTGTGTCACTGGGGGTAGAATTTTAGGTTTCCAATGCTCAAGTCAGGCCCAGTGTCACTCTCTCTTCCCACTGCCTGCTGATCCGGATAAAGAATTCTTGGTTCCTTCTCTAGCACCATGTCTGCCTGCATGCTGCCATGCTTCCTGCCATGATGATAATAGACCAAACCTCTGAATTGTAAGCCAGCCCCAAATAAATACTTTCCTTTATAAGAGTTGCCATGGTCATAGTGTCTCTTCACAGTAATAAAAACCCTACCTAAGACACAGGTTAAGCTAAGATTGCTAGATCGTGTGCTGAGGACAAAGGAAATCCACTCTGGTATTTAATTAGGGGAGCAATAACGACATCTATGTCTTGGGAACCACCTTAGTTACTTCTGTTCCTGTAACAGAATATTCAGGACTGGATCATTTATAGAGCAAAGGAGTTGAGGCTGGGGAGTTGGCCCAGTGGATGAAGTGCCTACTGCACAAAGGCCAGAAACTGAGTTTGATCCCAGCACCCATAAAAAGCCAAGTGTGGGGTAGTAGTGACATCCATAAGCCTGCCAGTATAGTCTAATAGCCCGTGTCCAGCGAAAGTTCCTGTCTCAAAAAATAAGTTCATAAATCAAGTGGGTAACAGTAGACACCTGACATCTGCCTTCCAGAGACATGGGTGTGTGTGCTCATGCAGATGCACACATGTGTGTGCACACTCACACACACAGATGCACACATGTGCACACACTCACACACAGATGCACACATGTGTACACACACTCACACACACAGAAGCACACATGTGTGTGCACACTCACACACAGATGCACACATGTGCACACACTCACACACAGAGATGCACACACTCACACACAGAGATGCACACATGTGTACGCACTCACAAACACAGATGCACACATATGTGCACACACTCACACACAGATGCACACATATGTGCACACACTCACACACATAAATTACACACACCATACACACCTACCTTCTAAAAAGGAAAGCTGCGTTGGCTTTCCCTTACCGTGACAAACTCCCAGAACAAAAGAAGAGGTTTGTGCTCCAGGTGTCAGTCTGGGGCAGGACTTCTGGTCCCGCCATGAGGCAGAACATCGTGGTGGAGAACATGGGGTAGAACACACTACTTCCTTCGTGTTGGCCTGGAAGCAAAGAGGAAGGAGACAGTTGGGGTCCGGTATGCCCATGAAAGGCATACCGCCAGTGACCTAACTTCCTCCTAGTAGGTCCCACCTATCCAGTGTGCAAACGCTAGTGGAAGTTCAAGGAGTCCCAAAGCACGGCCTTGCCTCTGGTGAGCATTGGCAACCAGAAGGACTGAGTGAAACGATGCTCACCCTGTGATCTAATTATATCTTCATATCCTGGTGGAAAGGAGGCGGCTATATTTGTCTTTTAGGAGAGCAGAGAAGGAACACAGCTGCTAACCTCTTGGGAAGTCAGCCTGAGGGCAGAGAAGCTCAAGCAGGATCTTTGGGAGTTTGGTGTGCTTGTTTGGTTTGGGTATTTGTGTGTTTGATGAAGTCCCCTGTAGTACTGAGTGTTCTTAAACTGACTAGCCTCCTGCTTCAGCTCCCTAAGTGTGAGAGATTACAGGGATAATCAGAGAAGTTGAGGAGGCAGGGAACAGTTTTCAAGGGTAAAGAAGGCAAGTAGGTCCCTGCAGGGAAATCTGGGAAATGGTGGAAGGGAAGCAAGGCTGGTGACTGGGGCGGAAAGAAGTCCTGGTTTGGCGAGAGGCCTTGCTTTCTGAGCTGAAGACCTTACTGCCTTTCAAAGAGACAGTTTGACAAGGTCAAGAAAGACTGACAGCTCCACAGACTAAGTGGTTCAAGGAGGTGTGGGCGCACATGACCCACAGAAGCAGGGGCCAGCTAGCCTCTCTGCATTAGGAAGACGTGAGCTTCTTCATTTCAGAAACTCCCTCTCAGTCCCTTCTCTTTCTACCTCCCCAGTTTCAGAAAGCACACCGCCAACCACGTAGAAGTTTATCACGCTGGCTTCATGGAAACAGCTGTCAAACTTCCAAATGACAACTATTGAGACCTCTGCTTCTTAAGTCATTCCCTGAATAACTGTGGATTAAAAATAGGCTGGCCGGGCCTGGTGGCCCAAGTCTGTAATCTCAGCCACTCAGGGAGTTGAGGCAGGAGGATTATAAGTTCAAAGTCTGCCTGGGCAATTTAATGAGACCCTGTCTCAAAAATAAAAAAGATACAAAGAGAGCTGGGAGGTGTAGCTCCGTGGAAGAGCACTTGTCAAGTACTCTTGGTTCAATAGCCAACACAGAAAAATAAGCAAAGGGACTTTAGTTCTGTTTTTTTCTTAAGAAATTTCTGGAACCTCTTCTGCCCCACCTATTCCCTTTCTCCATCACCAAACTCTTCAGACTCTGCAACTAACAGTGCTCCCCAGTGACACCATCTACTACACAATGCCCAGAGGTTGATGAGACGTAGCTCGCTGGAAAGAGCCGATCTCAAGCCAAGAAATGAGTGTGGTGGTGGGATTTTTGTCTCCGTGGGTGCTGCTGAGTGCCTTCTGGCCCACGACTTAGAAGCCTGTTCTTGTTTCTGCTGTAACCTCACAGGCAGTGACAGTCCATCCCATGTCACCAAGTGACATAGTGAAAGAGCATGTGCAGACCTTCCCCTGCTTTGTCCCCTCTGCCTCACTGTTGCTGTCCCTATACCCTGAGGTTAACTTTTATAACAGACCTTCATCTAAGGTGGCTCATCGTCTCTCACTGAGCTTTCTCAGCAAACACTCCGGGTGAACAGGCTGAGGTCTTCGGAAGATAAACTCTGGGCTTTAGGTTGCTTGAGTGGAAATTTTTAACAAGAAATTCCTTCAGCTGCAGAGCCACATGAAATGTGATTTTCCTAATGCACGCGTCCCCACAGAAGCTAATAGATGGCCATTACCTGGCTCTGGACAGAGCCTGTTACTCAGTTTGATGCCAACCGTACTAGCAAATGCCCATTTGCAACACTAGCAAACAGCTGGATTCATTACGTCCAGTTCCATGAGTAACCAGATAGACTCTTGTTGGCATGGACTCCAGGACTGCCAGCTGAGCGGCTGGTGTGGCCTCTGCCCTCCCACTGCTCCGGCAGTATCCCACCACTTGCTGTTCCCAGGGCAACACAGAGCAGACTCGTGACACCTCATGGTTTCCGAGACAAAGGAGAAGACTAACAGGAGTCAGTCCAGGTAGAGGTGGAGGGAGGTGGTGTGTGGTAGGGAACGCGGGGCTTGACTTAGCTGTACCTGCTGCCCACTCATCACTGCAGGGCTGAGAACTGGGTCAGTAGATGCAGCCAGCTGCAAGTTGCCACTAAGGCTCTCATGCCAAAGGAGCAGATGCATCCACATATGAATCTGGGATCCCAGAGACATGGAAAGAGACGACGTGGCCACACCATCACTAACTCCAGGGGAAAGAGACGACATGGTCACACCATCACTAACTCCAGAGGAAAGAGAAGACGTGGCCACACCATCACTAACTCCAGGGGAAAGAGACGACGTGGTCACACCATCACTAACTCCAGGGGAAAGAGACGACGTGGTCACACCATCACTAACTCTGGGGAAAGAGATGACGTGGTCACACCATCACTAACTCCAGGGGAAAGAGACGACGTGGTCACACCATCACTAACTCCAGGGGAAAGAGACGACGTGGTCACACCATCACTAACTCTAGGGAAAGAGACGACGTGGCCGCACCATCACTAACTCTGGGGAAAGAGACGATGTGGTCACACCATCACTAACTCCAGGGGAAAGAGACGACATGGTCACACCATCACTAACTCCAGGGAAAGAGATGACGTAGTCACACCATCACTAACTCCAGGGGAAAGAGATGACGTGGTCACACCATCACTAACTCCGGTGGGGGTGGAGACGTGGCCATGCTATCACTAACTGCAGCAGAAAGAGATGATGTGGCCACACCATCCTTACTCTGAATAGGCGAAACTGAGTAGAAGCTATTCTGTGAGAGTTCCTCAGTGAGAGGAGTAAGGCCCTTGGAAAAGGTGCTTTTCATCCCTTCTCAGGTTTCCACAGGTCCTCAATGGAGCAGAAAGTGGCCTACGAACTCACAGGCAGCTCGCATGTCTTTGTTTTAGTCCCTTGTTTCATTTAAGACAGGTCTCACTATGCAGCCCTGACTGGCCTAAAATTCACTATGTAGATTGGGCTGCTTTCAACTCACAGAGATCTGCCTGCATCTGTCTCCCGAGTGCTGGGATTAAAGGCATATGCCACCACTGCCCAGCTTAATAATATATAAGATATTAACATATATATGTGTGTGTGTGTGTGTGTGTGTGTGTGTGTGTGTGTAACAGTGCCCTTCGTATTTTTCTTAGGAAGGGCTTCCTGAGAGCACAGAGCCTGCCAAGATGAACCTTGTTTTCCTCGGAGCCCTGACCTCTCTTATCTGGGTTTGTTTTAGTTTTATGCATGTATGTGTCTGAGCGTGTATGCATGCTATAGGAAGCCAGAGCGGTCAAGGATCCCTGGAGCTTGAAGTACAGGTGGTTGTGAGCCCACCAATGTGGGTGCTGGGAAAGGAATTCAGGTCCTCTAGAAGAGCAGCAAGGGCTTTTAAAGACTGAGCCATCTCTCCAGCACCCTACATTCCTTTTAATTTTTGTTAAGTATTTCCTGGCCAACAAACCTCTCCCCCAACACAAATAATCCCAATCAGACCAAATCAAACCGAATTAAAAGATACCCAGATTTAATGGGTGCCAGCGCTCCCAGGTGGTCCTGGGAAAACATGGGGGGAACTGTACTGACCACCAGAGAGGGAAAAGGGGAGACCACGTGTTCATTCTCTTGGGAGCAGTTTAAATAGCCTACGGGAGCAGTCTTGACCTTCCCTGGGGAGGGGTCACCATTTGGTGGGCTTTCTCAGAGGTGGAGTTTGGACTGAGGCAACTCCCAGGGGAGGGAACTTAGAATGGAGTTTTCTGCTCAGCATTCCAAAAATAGATGCCAGGGGGCTGGGGTGAAGCCCCCAACTAAATAATTTTATCTCTTATTTGCTGTTACCATAAGAATATCGAGGTTCTCAGGCCTCCATACAGGAAGGGGGAAGGGGACAATGAACGACAGGCTTCTGCAGGGTTGAGGGCTGCGATTCCTGAGAGCAGAGCCCACGTCACTCTTAGGTGTTATCACTGGCTGTCACCTACAGAAGGCCACCGAAATGAGAACAAAGGTGAGATACAGAGGGGGCAGGAGAACAGAGCAAGGGCTTGGGACCAAAGATGGAGGAGAGAGGAGATGGGGAGGAGGGAGCAGAGAAAGGGAAATGCAAATGAGAACGAGCGAGCCTAGCCCTGACCTGGCTATGTCCTGGTTGCTTATGTGGTGAAGGACCTCTGAGAAACTGTGGAAAGGAGAACCTTGCTCCCAACAGAAGGATAACAAATCCAAACAGCTGCTGCCTCCACGTGCCAGCAAAAGGGTGGGCCACGAGGTGTCGAGCTCCAAGGGAGGATATTGATTCAAGCCATGGATTTCTATTTCCCAGCAGGATGGCAGCATGACTCATGACAGAACTGCCCTGCTCCATTAGCCTCCCCAAGGGACCCTGTGCCTAGCAGAGCAGGTCCATAATCATCGGGTAATCACAGGGACCAAGAGACTAATGCTGCCAGGATCGTGAGCACGGATCTCAGTAGACTCAATACAATTAGAGTCTGTGCTTCTCTTGGAAGGCTTCAGTGGATTTTCCCCTGCAGCCAAGCTGATGTGGAAACTTGAGAGAGAGGTTGAGGGTGGAAGGCAGCAAGCCAATGCACAACCTCCTCCGGGGTCTTGGGGAATGAGAGAGGGTTCTAGAACTAGTGTTGTTGACTGATGCTGAAGAGGAGTAAAGGGGTGGCCTCTGGGTGCGGGTAACTCAAGAGAGCATGAGAAAAGGGCCCAGGGCGTCGAGAAGAAGCCAGAGCAGGGTCAGACCAAGAACACAAAGTGGTTGGCATCCTCCACACAGGACAGTCCTGTTCTCTCAGGCTAGCCACAATGGCTCAGGTCCTAGTCAATAGAAGTGCTCACACTGTAGTGGCTGTTTCTGTCTATATCAGCCAGACACCTGCATGTGGTCAAGCAAAACCCAGAAGCACCCAACACTGCTCTCATGACCTTGGTCCTCCATCTCCTCTGGTGCCAAGAGGGGAAGGCTTTGGTTTTGTTCATCAGCTACTAACTACATTCTCTGATTTTTACCTTCACCCTCCTGAGAGATAGGAGTTACGCCATCTCCACAGATAGAAAAATCAGCCCACGAGAGAGAGAGAGAGAGAGAGAGAGAGAGAGAGAGAGAGAGAGAGAGAGNGAGAGAGAGAGAGAGAGAGAGAGAGAGAGAGAGAGAAATCTCAGCCCTCGCCCAAGGTCACCCAAGCTGCTCTGTGTTAGAGCTGATGGTGACCTTACACTCCATGCACCGTGGCCCCTCCAGCCGCCCTAACCAGAACTGAATGGGGCTGGAGGCTGCTTCTGCTCAGCCACACGGAGGCGAGGCGGGACCACGTCCATCACATATGATCTGCAAAAGGGAAACCCTCCTGTTCATTGAAAAATGAACAGTTACCAAAAGCTTTTGTTTGCTCACGGTGGCCCAGAATGACCCTACTATTATACGGCAGGCTGCGAAGCACCCATTGCCTCCCGGGTCTCCAGCAAAACAGTTTTTATAAGGACTTGCCAGTTGCCAGGAACCTTCCCGGGAGCAAGCACACTGCCAGAACACCATGGCTGTTTCTGTGGAACATCAGCGGCTACAACCTTGGAATTCAACCTCCGGCTTATTAGAACAACAAATTACCCACCGTGAGAATCGCGGAGTGCATTCAGATGGAAAATGGCTTTTTTTATGATGTGATTTAATTAGGAGCAATCTCCCCATCCACTCTGTTGCCAAGTGAGGCTGAGACGGTACCGAGAGGAGCAGTTGGCCTCCGCCTCTGGCTCTTCCTCCCCAACGCTGCGCCTCTCAGAGAAGAGATAAAGTGAAGCCACTTTGGAAAACCCATTCAAGCAGTGGGGGAGAGGATGGGGGCAGACACATACAAGACAGAAGGCTGAAGCCCGAGGGGCTACCTGCAGTTTTCAAAGGTCTTGGGTTCTGTTATCCAGCTGTGCTGAGGTACCCCCACAGGGAGGGATGGGGTTTCAATACCTGTACCCTCCCCTCTGCTCCTTGTCCCTAGCCACCACCATCTTCTGCATCATTGCGATGGAGAAAACAAACTGAATTCCAAGGGTCCCTTTGACGGAAGTGCGTGCATCCGAAGGATGTTCGTAGGGAGGAACAGTGGGAGGCTGGACCCAGATGGGCCGAGCTTCACGGGCTGAGGCATTTCTAAAATTGAGCTGGAAATGTGAGCTTTTAAAGTCTGATTTCCATTTCGGACCATTTAATTTTGACATTTCCGTTGTATCCCACCACACTTTCAGCATTCAAATAGACACCGTTCTTATGCAGATAAATCTCCTTCTACGTCACACACATGGGTCTCATCCTCAACCCCCAGATTTGTAAAGAAGCAGGCAAATGTCCCCCAGATGGCAATGGGAGCCCTCCCTCCCTCCCTCCCTCCCCTCTCCCTCTCTCTCCACAGTGTATGTGTGGGTGTGGTCAGGGGACGACCTTGTTCCTCAGCTGACACCATCTTTTTTTTTCTTTCCTTTTGAGACAGGGTCAGGGATCTTCCTGTCCCTACTTCACCCACTGGGATTACAAGTATGCACAACCACACCCAGCTTTAAGAACAACAACAAAATCACAGATTCTAGGGTCCAAACCCCAGGTCCTCCTGTTTCTGTGTTAAGCACTTTACTGAAAGAGCTACCTCCCAAGTCCCGAAATATTTTTTATTTTTGTAGTTTTCCTAGAATGATGGGGTTTAGCATAAGTGTCTAATCTGTTACAAAAGTGTCCATCAGTGTTGGATCAAAGTTACGGACATTTCATTTGGAAATAATGCATGGAGAATGTGAGTTTTAAATATAATTTGAAAATTCTTTGACAGATTTGGGGCTTGCTTTATGCATATTTAAATTCTTTCCCAAAGAAGATGAAAGAATCAGAAGTTCTTTCTACTCACTTATGAAAAATACCAGTAGAAATGGGGCCCTTCAAAGGGAAGCATGTCAGTCACCCTTTTATCTGGGATAAGTGAGGATGGCATGTGACAAGCTCCCTGATCCAGAGCCAAGATCATCAGATGCCAGCTCTGACTTCACCTTGGTGGGTCACAGACAACACTCTCTTAAAACAAAACAAAACAAAAAAACAAAGAATAATCACACACATTTTATTAGCGTGTCACTCTGGATGCCAGAGTGAATTCTGGTTCCTCCATGGCTCACAGTTTGACATCTGACATCAGAAGATGCAGGGTCCACTCTTGGATCTTCCATTCGCCGCCCAGAATAAACCCTCCATTTTCTTATGGAAACATACTTTCCATTACCTGTGCAATGAAGGCCTCAGGTAGGGCTACAGCTTCTGTGAGTCTATATGTATACGAGAAAACAGTTTGGGGCTCTAGCTCAATGGGAGAGCGCTTGCAAGAGAGAGGGAGAGAGAGACTGACTCCTGCCCAGGAGCTCTACTCCATGCTAATCAACTAGACATGCTCTGAGCTGAGCCACCCACCTTGTCACTCCTCAGTGTCGTGGGGTGGCCGCTCAAGACTTCACTAAGATCAGCCTATTGATCCAACCAACTTCAATTTTGCTGCAGGTTTCAGGGGAGGAGGACATATCAAGTCCTAGTGATGTTTCAGAAATAAATGTGCGAAAGACAAACCTTGGCACCAAAATCTGCTTGTGGTCCGAGTACCTCCTGCAACATTTACCTGCCTCAGTGGGAAAGACAGACTTGGTGCAGTTGGGAAGGGGCTCCTGATGGTTCCTGTTCACGTGGAATGCGTGGGAAAGACAGACTTGGTGCAGTTGGGAAGGGGCTCCTGATGGTTCCTGCTCACGTGGAATGTTGTGCATCATTTCCTGTCAGGTAGTTCCCGCTGCATGGTACTTTCTCTGCAGCTGAGCAAGGCCTAAACCTTATCACTGACTGCCACTGCCCAGGCCTCCAGTGCAAGCCAACAGCCTTGCTGTGCAACCCAGTCCAGACCCATCAATTCTCCTGGAAGGCATTTCTGACAGTCCACCCAACTTGCTACACACCTTGCACATTACGTTAGCATTTGAAATGTGTATTTAATGAAACTTACATTCTTTCCATTATGTATATGTTACGTGTCTCTGTGTATACACCGTGAGTGATTAAACATGGAGGCCAGAGGGCAGTGTTGGGCCCCGGGAGCTAAAGTTACAACAGGTTGTGTGCTACCTACCCAATGTGGGTACTGGGGAACAAACTCAAGTCCCCCAGAGAAGAGATAAGAGCTCTTTAAAAAAATAAAGATTTTATTTATTTATTTTATGTATTTGAGTGCTCTGTCTGCACGCATGCCTTTATTATGCCAGAGGAGGGCATCAGATTCCACTAGAGATGATTGTGAGCCACCATGTGGGTGCTGGGAAACTGAACTCAGGAAGAGCAGCCAGTGCTCTTAATGGCTGAGCCATCTCTCCAACTCTGAACTGATGTCAGACACTGGCCTCAAACAGGAAATCACAGTGACGTGTGGCTGTGACCACTCTCGCTTGGGTTGTGAGCAATCTGATGTCTAGGATTTAATCAATTGTTAGATTCCCCAGTAGCAAGAACAGCACCGGGCATATGGTAGACTCTCAACAAATGCTGTCAAAATTCAATGAATCATTGGAGAAAAGGGAAAAAGATGATATCTAAAATAATACCTAAACTGCTGGTGTTGTTATATTTAGACTCTCATTCAGATAAACTGAGTGTGTGCTATCAAAGGAGTTTACGGTTATCCTGAAGGGACCGGAGTGTAAAGGACTTTTGGAGACCACCTAGGCCTGGGACTGGCAAACTGTGATTGACAAGTCTAACATGGGCTGCTGCCTGTATCTGAAGATGAAGCTGCATCAGAGCACAGACGTCCAAAGTCTTTGCACTACAGCTATGTAACGGAGTAGAGCTGACTGCATGACCTGTGCTATGGCTTAGATATGAAATGTACCACATAGGCTCATGCGTTTGGACTTGGTCCCTAGATGGTGGCACTGTTTTGGGAGGTTGCACAATCTTTAGGAGGCAGGAACTAGCTGGAGGAAACAGGTTGATGGGGACCTGGACTCAGGAATTGTAGCTTGGCCCCACTTCCCGTCCTGGCTCTCTTGTTCCAGCTGCCCCGTTCTCCCACAGCCACAGAGCTGATCTGCCTCCAGCTTTCCCCACTGCGATGGACCATGCCCTCTGAATCGTGATCTAGAATAAATATTTCCTAAGTTGTGTCTGTCGGGTGTTCTGTCACAGTGATGTGCAAAGTAGTGACACAACCTGCAGAGCCTCTATACTAAAAGGCTGGCCACTGGATCTAGAACACTGCTCTACTCTGCCTTTCGGTCAACAGACTGGCCACCCGGACCTAGAACACAGTGCTTGGACCTAGAACAGTGCTCTACTCTGCCTTTCAGTGAACAGGCTGGCTACCCAGACCTAGAACACAGCACTGGGACCTAGAACACTGCTCTACTCTGCCTTTCAGCGAACAGGCTGGCCACCCAGACCTAGAACACAGCACTGGGACCTAGAACACTGCTCTACTTCACCTTTCGGTGAACAGGCTGGCCACTGGACCTAGAACACAGCTCTACTCTGCCTTTCAGTGAACAGGCTGGCCACTGGACCTAGAACACAGTTCTGGGACCTAGAACACAGCTCTACTCTGCCTTTCGGTGAACAGGCTGCCCACTCGGACCTAGAACACAGCGCTCGGATCTAGAACACAGCTCTACTCCGCCTTTCAGTGAGCAGGCTGGCCACCCGGACCTAGAGCACAGTGCTGGGACCTAGAACACAGTGCTGGGACCTAGAACACAGCTCTACTCTGCCTTTCAGTGAACAGGCTGGCCACCCGGATCTAGAACACAGTGCTGGGACCTAGAACACAGCTCTACTCAGCCTTTCAGTGAACAGGCTGGCYACCCGGACCTAGAACACAACGCTGGGACCTAGAACACAGCTCTACTCCGCCTTTCGGTGAACAGGCTGGCCACTGGACCTAGAACACAGCTCTACTACACCTTTCAGTGAACAGGCTGGCCACCCAGACCTAGAACACTGCTCTGGAGCATGGAAGGGAACTGGGGCTGTGGGTGGGAAACAACTTGCTCAGATTCATTACCACACACAGGACTGCACCCTAGCTCTCTTCCAGCCTGTCTCGTTTTATGTCTTCCCAAACCACAAGAACACACTGTAAAGCTCTGGTACAGAAGAAGTCGGAAGCTTCCCCTGGCCTGACCTACAAGCTGAAGAGCTGACAGGTGTTGTCC
The DNA here is from genome assembly GCA_001685095.1 of Ellobius talpinus. Classification (NCBI taxonomy): domain Eukaryota; kingdom Metazoa; phylum Chordata; class Mammalia; order Rodentia; family Cricetidae; genus Ellobius; species Ellobius talpinus. The sequence continues at coordinate 17,228 of LOJH01003051.1, read as the reverse complement.
TATTTTCCCACTTATGTGACAGAACCATATCCTGAACACCAGGTTGGTTTTCCCGAATTCAGACATTACTGAGCATGCTGGGAGAACTGTGGCTTGCTTGTTTCATGGCCTTCCCACAAGCCTCCAGGAGTGAAGCTTGCCTTAAGGAGCAAGGGTGGAGTTACATGACTGCATCTATGAGAGACGCAGAGCAGAGATGGCACTAAGGTCCTTGCCTGAGTCCTACAGAGAAAGCCATACAGAGGTGGGGCTGAATTGATCTGTAGAACTTAGGTAGTCACAATGGCCATCACAGCAAGGGGTTTGTGGCCTTAGGGCAGGGTCTTCACACCACTACACGGAAATATCTGTGGTTGTTACCTGTGGCTTCCTAGGCTGCATGATCCCTACAACAGAACCCAGTACAGGCATCCAGGATGGACCAGAGATAGGCAGTGGGTGATGGTGACACCCCAGGACTGTTTTATCCAAAATGCTCCCAGGATGTCTTAGAGCCAGCAGGGAACAAGGGGGTCATACTGGATGGCTCCCAGCAGATAACGAAAACAGGAAGAAAAGTGACTGGAGACATCACAGAGGCCAGCGGGGCTGAGCTGCAAATATGGTTTGGCTCCTGGGCTGGAGCAGCAGGTGGCAGTTACAAGCTTCTGGGCTGGAGATGTGTCTTAGTGGTAAAGTGTGTACTTTGCACGCATGAGGGCCTGTGTTCAATCTCGGGTACCATAGAAATAAAGCAGGGGACAGGTGAGATGGCTCAAGGAGCTTGCTGCCAGGCCTGGTGACCCGAGTTTGACCCTCAGGACACCCATGGTAGAAGAGACCGAACTCCTGCAAATTATCCTTTGACCTTCACACACACAAAATAAATACGTGTAATAAAACATTTTAAGATGAAACAAGCATTGTGAAGCCTCTCACTTGCCTGTGCCAGTTATAAAGGGCATTGGACACACATGTGGGCTCTTCCCAAACATTTCCTCTGAGGCAAATGGTAAAATCTCTAAAACTCCATCGATGAGTTCTTAATCCTGGTTCAACAGGGCAGGCTCATATTTCAAGCTGATAAGCAATTCCTTTGCCTGTAAATACAGTCGGAGTGGCTGAGGGGATTGGCCAAGTCAACCTAGACTTGAGTAGGATGCAGAGAATGGTTTCTGACCCACGAACTCATGAGTAACAACTGGGAGCCCTTCCACAGTGGGAACAACATGCCTGAGACAAGCAGGGCGATCCACTCTGCCCGGTCGGTGCCTCTGGAGGAGTAAACGAGATCGCGGGGGGCACAAAAGGACCAGCAGAGGGTTGAGCTGTGTTTTGGGCTAGATCGCATCTCAAAGTCCCTGTTCTGAGCTTCTATGAAGTGAGGTGTGTTGACTTCTTGCTTCTTTGCTTCCTTTTGGATTTCTGAGATCGTATCTCACTGGTCCCGGGGCTGCTCTGGTCCCTCCATCCATTACAGGAGAGACTGCAGCTGCTCAGTCTTTAATCTCCTGCCCTTGTGAGGGGTCACATCATGCGTGTTTTCCAATTGCTGTCTGCTCCGAAGCACTTCTGTGGTATGTGTAGGTCATGAAGTCATCTTCAGATTTGAGTTAATCTGATTTTATCCTAGGCTCGATCAAGGAAGAGTAAGGAAAATGATGATGGTGGTTGTGACAAGCTCCAGCCCTCTTGGCTCTCACCCAAAGTACTTGCCAAGGAGATTGATTTTCCCTCCAGCCAGCATCCTGTTCATCATTGCTGCCTCAAGGACTGTCTATCAGCCCACAAGTTGGGTATGTAGAATGAAAACTCAGAAAACACCCCTACATCATGGGCTCAATCCCCCTAATGAGCCTGGCTTCACATCAGGATTGGAGGTGAATCCAAATCAGGAGGGTGGGGGAGGAGTGTGTGTGTGTGTGTGTGGTGTAAAAGGGGAGGAGTTCATGCAGGAGCCCACGGGCCCACATCTAAGCTCCCACCACCGAGCAATGCTTTGGACCCATTTCCCTGTCACGTCAAGGCCGGCTTCAGAGGCCAGTGTGTTCAGTATGAATGCAAAGGCCAAGCAGGATCAGGCCTACATGTGGATTTGCACAAGAGGCCAACAACTGGGGGTGGGAGAGAGGGTGGATACAAACATGGCAGTACTTCTGCCAAACTGCTTTCTAAATGAAGCCCAGCTGGTCCCAGGCTTTCATACCCGGAGAAGGCTGGCTTGAGCTGCATGGATGGTGGCTGGTGAGGGCTCCTCCCACGTCTGTGGATCACTACAGGGTTTTCTGAGCTCTGGCTCCAGGGGCCTCCCAGACTTTTGAGTTCTTGTTCTCTGCCCTGTACCTTGTCGCTGTTCCTTTATGTTCATGTCTGGGCTTCATCATGAAGTGCCCCTCTTTCTTTTTTTCCACAAAATAACTGTTCACACATGGAGACGAAGGGAGTTTATGTGCAGCAGATTTTACTATTTAAAACCAAATGGTAGACATTCCTCTGCGTAAGTCTTTTGGCTACCCTCCTTCCTGCTGTCATCCCCCGCCACTGTGTCCTTCTGGGTAAGGGCAGGTGCACTGGGGACCCATCCCTGGGGCTGTTATTCCAGTCTGTTCCCCGTGGACTGTGGACAGGAAGCCATTGCTGTGTTGCCTCATTCTCTTCTGTACGGGAAGCTGGCCAGCACGGACAGCTCAAGATAGCTGTGGGCACATGAGAAAATCACTTCACCCTCCCTTCACCCCATCCCTGGGAAGGGGTAGAGCCAACAAGTCAACTGTTGGTGAGAACATAGTTGACCTTCAGAGAGCTGCCTGACTGCTTGGGAAAATGGCCTACCAAGTCCTTTAATGGCTAAGCAGAGCGCAGCATGTAACCCCATGCATATACATAAAAGAAATGGAAACAGGATATGAGGTACACTTACCCCTGAGAGTAGTATATAGCAGCATTGTTCACAACAACCCAAAGGGGAAACAAGCCAACACCACTGGCCAGTGGATGACTGAGTATGTTGCATTATCAGCTGCAATTCCAACCAGCCACACCAAGAGTGAAGCATGGATGCAAGCTCTAACTTGAAAACGTCACACCAAGCAGAAGACGCCTTTCATGATAGCAGGCCACATCATTCTATTCATACGAACCCAGAACAGGGAAACCCAGCTGGCCAGTGACTGCTTAGAGGTGTCTGTGAGGGGGTGAGGAGGTAGCTAGAGATATGGGTTCTCTTATTATTGTATGTGTGCATGCATGTGTACATATGCTGTGTGTATGATACATGGGAACCCTGAGCAGTTCTCTGCTTCCATTATGGGATCTGGAGATTTGCATTTATTTATCCTCTGAGCCATCTTGCCAGCCCTGAGGGTGTTTTCTGAAGTGACAAACATATAAAATAGATGTGCTGATGTTTACAGATATGTGTAATGAACACTGGTTATATGAGGTTTTTTGTTTGTTTTATTTATTTTTAGACAGGCTCTTGTTATGTAGCTCTAGCTAGCCTGGAATTCTCTATGTAGCCCAGGATGGCCTCAGCTTCCTGGAGTACTAGGCACAGGCATGCACCACCATGCTTAATTTGGCTGTACATGTTTTTTCCCCCTTGAGACAGGGTTTCTCTGTGTAACAGCCCTGGCTGTCCTGGAACTCACTTTGCAGACCAGGTTGGCTTCAAACTCAGAGAGATTTGCCTGCCTCTGCCCCCTGAGTGCTGGAATTAAAGGTGTGCACCACCACCGCCTGGCCTGTACACTTATAATGACTCACTGATCAGAAGATCTGACAGTGAGGACTGAACCTGGGACCTTATGTGTGTATGAAAACCACTCTACCACTGAGCTGAATCTTCAACCTGGTAACACATCCTTTCAATGGGTGAGTTAGAATTATGTGGTATGGGAACTGTATTTCCTCAAAGCTGTTTTTCTGAAGACAAGAGATGCATATTAATACTTTAACTAAGCCCGGCACACGGGTAGTTCAGAGCCCTGAGAGGAAACAGCTGGCACACTGAAATGAGTTATCACAGAGATTGATGAAGGCTATTCATAAAAATGTGGGCAGATACAGGAGCCTGACCAGAGATGGGGAGTGTCCTCTGGGCAAGGGGAAGGAATATAGACAGTGTTGTGGCACACAGGGCTACCTTCCAGGAGAAAGAAGTGTCTGTCCATGGCAGCCCAGCAGAAGCAGGTACAGCTCACAACCTCCATCTGTGGTAGACCTCATCCCAAAACCTGAAGACGCAGAGTCAGCCTTGGGGGTAAGACGGGACAGTTACAACAATCGTTGGCCACCAATTTAGCTTCATTTTGTCCCCTCCTCCCAATCCGACAACAGGGCCAGGTTTGGACACTACATAAGGAACTTCTTGATTGTACCCAAGTATGGTGGCTCCCACATGTAATCCTGGCACTTGGAAGGCTGAAGCAGGAGGGTTGCTGTGTTTAAGGTCAGCCTGAGTTAGAGTCAAGCAACACAAACTATTATTAGTTGTTGCAAAGCTTGAGGATCTTCCTGGAGCAAAATCTGTATAGGCTTTTGTGGATGCCCCAGGCTTTCTTCTGGAGAGGTTGGGGAGAGAAAGCAAGGAGTAGAGAACTTTCCCCAGCTTTTTAGAGAGTGGAGGTGGGGGTGGGTGTGGGCAATGGGATGAACTGGGCTGGGACCTTGGCTCTGCAGGGGGAGTAGAGAAAATACCAGAAGCCCAGACTGGAAGGAGGCAAATTCTTCATGTCCTGTTCTAGGATAACGTTTGCTTCTCCAGGGTCATTTCTCCTCGAGGTGTGGTCTCCTTCCTTCGCAGCCTTATTTTAAAGATCCATGTTTGCATTTGGATCCGTCTGGGTGGAAAGACAGAATGACTGCCTGCTGTGCCTGTTCTACACTGAAATCCTAACCTTCAGAGCATACTTAGAATTACATGCCCTGTAGGTAGTCTTCTCAATGGCAACTGAGGCAGACGAGGCTATTGTGCTAGTCCTGTGTCCTCATAAAGAAAGCTCAGGGCACACACAGAGGGAAGACTGTGGAAAGATGAACATGGTCAACCACAAGAAAAACTCACCCTCCGAGGAAAGCCCAGGATGAACACCTTCAGAGACTACGATTGAAGGTTCTGGCTGTTGAATCTGCCCAGCCTGCATTCTTCAGTGTGGCAGCCCAGAGAACCAATGCACCACCCCCTGCTGGAGATTTAGAAGGGAGCAATGTCTCCTGTCTTCACAGCAGGCTGGTTCTGCATGTGCCCTTCCCTCCTGGCTGACTGAACAATGTCCGTCAACTCTGGCTGGGAGTCCTCTTCCAGACTTGCAGAGATCCTGCCTGCAGGCCTAGACTCCAGGGAAGGAGTCTGACCTGGCCTCTGGTCACTGGTCTCTGACTGCTCATCACCTGATGCTCACTGCAGCCATTTTGCTGCTGTGTCCCATTCGGGACCGGGCCTTTGTCCCCAAAGCTCTGACCCCCAGCCCGGGCCTCAAGACAGCATCCTGTCTACAGGCTCTCTCCCTAGGCAGCAGGAAGAACTAGTTGTCTTGGAAATGTGACATCTACAGCAATAAGAGCAGCAGCATCTCTCAGCATGCACACTGCTTTGCTTTGATGCAGTTCAGATGATGTCTAAGGCAGTGAGTGCAGCTGGGTTCTGACACCTAAGGAGCTGGGAACTGTCTGGTGTTTCCTGTGAGTCTGAGACCCTGTGGGCACAGATGAGACTGCTGGGCTCTTGCTTTTCCTGACCCTGGGAGTCAAGTCAGGCAGCCAGATTTAGTCTTTGCTTCAGGTTTCCTAGCAGGGAACCAAACTGGCCCTGGGAGAATGATGCACAGGTGCGACACCCACCTCCCCACCTGCTGCTGGAGGTTGTCAGGGAAACAGAACCCTACACTTCCAGGGTGTAGGTAGCCACATTCTGGTACCTGTGCTCATACCCATGGGTAGCCTCTCATTTAAAAGCCAGAAATCGCTTGCTGCAGGTGCTGTTGGCTTTCTAAAGCAGCAAGACCAGGCAACTTAGTATACTGCTGCTGGCCTTTGCATGAAAAATGCCTACCAGAAATCAAGCCTCCTGCCAGACTCTTTTTGTATTGGTTGAAAACCAAACACCTCTGTCCAGAACACCTAGGTTTCCCCTCCAATCAGCCTTTGACAAGTCTAACACACACACCATGCAGGAATGACTCACTCTTCAGAGGGGGCAGGAGACCTGTCAGTGACCACCTGTGTTCACAGAGGATAACCACGGTCTTCATGCTCACACAACATCCATGCAAGCTAGAACTCAGCAGCTGTTGGGTGACAATGCCAGCTTTCTCTGGTATAGCTGGGGAGCTCTTCTTGAGGGAGGACAATGCAATGGTGAGCAGGACCCAAGCTACCACAAACTCAGGCGATCAGGAAAGCCTGGAGGACTGCAGCGTGGTCACAGAGGTCTCTCGAGCCTCGGGGGTGCTTGGAATTCAGCGGAGGTTCTAGACCAGATCTAGTTCCCCACTTTGATCTGCTTCCGCCATTTACCAGCACACGCGTGCACGCACGCACGCACGCGCGCGCGCACACACACACACACACACGCTTTTTGTGACAGGGTCTTGCTATGTGGCCCTGACTGCCTTAGAACTAGCTATGTAGACAAGGCTGCTCTCAAAGTTGTGGTTATCCTCTTGTCTCTGCCTCCTAAGTACTGCGATGATAGGCACGTGCCATCTTACCCAGCTGAAATTTTGTGTGTGCGTTTGTGTGAACATATGCGATACAGGGGCCAGATCAGATCCCCTGGAGCTAGTGCTCTAGGAGGCTGTAGGCCACTCAACTGTGGGTGCTGGTAAGTGCTCCTAACCACTGAGCCATCTCTCCAGTCCTGAAACTGTAGTTTCATCCATCTCCCAGTTGTTTTTCCCTCTGACTCAGGCTGACATGTATGTCTCCTCCACTCACTGGCTGCAAGATATTTGACTGCACTGTGACATCCTGAGACTGTTAATAAAGTTAACCTTGAATCAAAGGGTGGAGCCAGCTACTATCTAGCCAGGATTAGCCACAGAGAAGCCAGGAATATGGATAGAGAATACACAGGAAGGAGTAGCGAGGGACTTCGAACTGGCACTGTGGAGAGGCACTTGCTGGGTCTGTTGGTCACTCCTCCTCTTCTTTGATCTATCAGCTTTATACCCCAATATCTGATTCCTGAGTCTTTATTGGTAATAGAACAACTTAAATAAACACCACAGCCATGAGCTAGTAGTGGAAGGGAGGGAAGATGGGGGCGGGGGCAGGGGCAGGCCTGAGGCTCTGGGGTTCCAGATGGCACTTGGTCCCACTGCCACCTGGTGTTTGTAATGCGCCACACTTTCAAGCCTCCTCACCCCTGACATTTGCAGTGATGCAAGCTCCCAAAATCTTCTTTCACATAAAAAGTGCACATGTGGTGTCACACAGCTGTCATCCTAACACTCAGAACGAGAATCCAGAGTTCAAGGCTAGCCTGGGCCATATAAGACCCTGTCTCAAAACACACACACACACAAAATCACCCAATGCCAAGCAGATGTTTCAGTTTTGTTTTGCACTACTTTTGGTTTGCTTTATTTATTTCTGTCGTTTTGAGCAAGATCTCATTATGTAGACCAGGCTGGCTCATAATCAGGATCATCCTTCCTCAGGCACAGCGCCTGGTTTGCTCTCACTATGTAGACCAGGCTGTCCTGGTTTGCTTCCCTTTTTCGTTTTTTTACTGAGCATAGATTACTCTTTAAAAGGAAGAAGAGCAACACATACTTTTTGGGAAAAAAGTCTTGAAGAAGGTCGGAATAATTGCCTTGGAGGAAACTAGGTTCACGGACAGGGTAGCTATTTTTAGATGGAGGGCTAGTGGGAGGACCAAAAACATCTGAGTACAGCTTCAGAAACAGGACAAGGACTAGGGAGGCTCAGCGCAGCTCCATGCGGCACTGCTGACTAGAAAAGCCAGGCAGAGAAGACCATTCTGAAGACATCTGAGGTCCTTAAACCACTGCTCAGAGACAACAGACATGTGGACCTGCAGTAGCTCTTACCGACTTATGGATTCTAATTTATTGACTACTTTTTTCTTTTAAATACACAGGAAAACTGCTTTCTATAATCCCTACGGGATGATGTCTGTCACCCTTCCCCCATCCTTACAGTTCAGTGTGCACTGGGGGTGTCTGAAGTGAAGGAGCTGTGCAGGACTGTGCTGCAGCTGCCCTCTGCCATACCCTCTATGCAGAGCACCTGACCTGCAGGATTTCAGCCTTTACTTAGTCCTGGCAGGCAAAGAACAGAGGCTGGGTGTCCCCTCCATTGGGAGGCACTCTCCCAGTGGGCAACACCTTTTTGTCTCCCTGACCACGTCTAACTACCAGAAGGGTGGTAGGAAATGTAGGTTTCCACTATGCCACCCATTAAACTGGGTTCTGATGGAGGGCACAGAGTGTCTTCCATTCCACTCCCTGCTCCTCTCTGGAGATGGGCGATCATTCCCTACTCTGTGATGCTAAGTAGGGCTGGGGCTGCAGCTCAGGGAAGGGGGCTTACATAGCACTCCAAGACCTTGGGTTTGATCCCAGCACGAGAGAAAAAGCAAAATTAAACCCAACCCAAACCCCAGAAATATGTGTGAGGACTTGCAGTGTGTCACAAGGAGACTCAGACAAGAGACCGTATCCAGCCTTCAGACTGACCTTGAACAAAGACCAAGAAGCCTGACCTATGAGAGTCTATGAGCCCAGGAAATCTCACCTTGCATTACCTGCTGAGGAAAGGAACAGAGTTCAGTGAAGACGAAGACGGCAGGATGTTGGGCGCTCCTGTGTTTCTCGGGTTGGTCTTGCTCAGTCAGGAAAGCAGACGGGCAGCTGGAGAACAGCCTTCCTGCCACATGTCAGCTGAGGCCATGGGGCCCAAATGGTCACAGCCAAATGCAGAGGCCCAAGACTGAACCACAATGGCTTGGCCAAAGCACCCAATTTGTGGGCCTTTGGGAGAGCAGGCTAGCAGGATGCTTTCCCCAGTAGTGGAGACAGCAGGCTGAGCTACCCACCAGCACAGGCTCAGATCTCTATAGAACAAAGAATTACCTGTGGCATTCAAAGCCTAGTCCTGACTACTGAGACTGAGCTCTGTCCTCTTACAGGATCCCAAGTCCCATAGGAATGGCAGCAGTGTGCCAGAGGCATAGGGACACTTACACTAAACACAAATCATAGGGATCTAGGAAAGGGGTCAGGGAGGGTGGGCAGGAAGGCTAGAGGCCTCAGACCCTGGAGGATGCACCCTGAAGTTTGACTTCCAAAGCATTCCTTCTGGAAGCTTCCAGCACCTCACGGTCACATACAGCCCACACATCCAAGCTCCACAGATGGCTGTAAAGAACGTCCCAGTCCTGCTTTCTTCCCCAGACCTTTTGCCATCTTGAGACCCTAGGCTGAAGATAGAGCCCAGGAAGGGCCAGCAGAAGACAGTCAGCAAGCACGGGCACCCCTGCCTCTCCTTCACCCTCAGCAGCCTGTCTCTTTATCCCCAGAGGGGTACAATCACGGATCAAAGCTTCTGGAACCTTGGTCCTCTGAAGCATGTATGAGTCACCAGGGACATGTACCCCCCATCTTGCCTGGGCCATCTGCACTCAATTACAAGCCCTTTGGAAGCCAGCAGAGGGCCGAGTCTCTGCTGTGGCGTTCTGTGATTAGCTTGTTCTTGTTTCGAACGCTGCACAGCTGTGAGCAGCAGTCACGATTCAAAGCCTTTTTCTTCAAAAAGAAAACTGCCAAAGTAGCTGTGACTGCTGTGTGGAGTCTGAAAGTCTCGCTTCCCGGATAAGTCCCGGCCTTCCTGGGTCTGGGATCACTCAGACTCTGTGGTCTGCAAATAAGCTAAGAACTACCAAGATAGACGCTGGGAGAGGGGAAACATCTCTATCAGGAGGCTGAGGCAGGAGGATCACAAATTTGGGGGTATCATGGACAAGAGTGAGGACAGCATGTCTCAGAAGCACAATAAAGCAAGGAAAGACTGACACGGGTTCTAAGTGGCCTGTCTGAGGCCACGCCTCCCTCACTGTGACATTCCTGGACAGTCACAACAATCCATCCTGTGAGCTGCAGTTCACAAGAAGTCTGAGGAATCATGGTCCCTTTCTTTCGTGGTTTTCAACAAAGCAACAAACTCATTGCTTTTCTCATAATAAATGGTGAATGCGGCAAACAGTGGCACACAGATGCCAATAACCACAGGGCAGATTTGTGCATTTGGGAAGTTCATGTTTTCTTGGGTTTGGTTGGCTTTTATCTATCATTTACATGTCCTGAAATTCAGAACTCAGTCTGGAGTAACTGGTTTTGCTTATCATGCCGAGAAGTCAAAATGTCTATTTAGCATAAAAGCTGCCCCAAATTATATCACTGTAAAAAAAAAAAACAAAAAAAAGACTTAAAAAGAAATCTATGTGTGCATTTGCATGTGTGTGTGGTGGGGTGCCTTGGCATCAGCAGGACCCTGCAGCACACACTGGGAACAGACACCAGTGTGAATTTACAGTTTTTAGGACGGGTAAGAAGTAAACGTCAGTGCACTCGTCTATGTGCTCACATTCAGGAAACGTCACCAAGCTCTGACGGCAGCGCCTGGGGCTGGCAGGAGGGTTAAGATGAGGCTAGCTTGGGCTACCTGTCCAGGCCAAGGCTGCCCTAAAGTATCATAGCAAGATCCTGTCTCAAAAAAAATAAAGGGCTGGGGAGCGCATGCCAGGGTCTGGGTTTGATTCCCATGTACTGCAAATCAACTGATCAATTGACAATCAATTACAAACACAAGACAAAACTCTCAACCAACAACACTGATGACAACCAGCAGCCAAACGTGTTAGTGGTACTGGGGAGGTGGAGGAAGATTAAGGCTTCAAGATTAAGGCTTCAAGGTCAAGGCCTTCCTGAGCAATCTGGAGGGGGCAGATACAAGACCAGGGACACACATTCCTGTTCTGACCACAGATGGGGCTTAAAACAATAAACCCTAATCCCCAAGGAGAAGGGGGACAAGTGAGAAGGACACAGGATCCAGCTTGAAGGTGATCCTACTGGTCACAGCTGAGACCAGGGTAGTTCCTGTAAAAATAATGATGGCAAGATGAAAAATGAAGCACATATCTATAAATTAAAAATAAAGTGAGGCCAGGCATGGTGGCTCAAGCCTGTGATTCCAGCACTCCAAAGGGCAGGGAAATGTCATGATCCCACGCAAGACTGGGGTGGACACTACCTATAAAACAAAACAAAACAAAAACCCTAGTCTTTACAGTGAAGTCTGCCAAATCCTGTCTTAGACCAGTGGTCAGCAGGGTCAGCAGTGATGGGCTCAGCGAGGCTCCTGTCACAGGCACCATTTAATACAACCTAAGAAACAGCTGAGGGAGTTCCTGGCCGAACTCAGAGCACCAAGGTCGATTTAGTCCTTAAGAAACTCAGCTGTGCTTCCGAGTTCAGGACACAGAAGGTTTGATGGGAGCCTGCGGTCCTGCCCGTGTCCTCAGTGTCTAGAACAGCCGGGTACATGGGTAAGGTTCTAACGGGGTCAGGGATCTGGATGGAGGCAGCGATGATAGCTTGCTCACTCGAGGACATGTTGAGGTCCCAAAGAACAAGACTCTCGCTCACACAAACACACACCTGTGAGGTTGGCAATTGGCTCCCCAACAACTCAGGCTCAGATTTGCACTTCCCTGTCCCCTGAAGCAACAGTCATCTGTGATGGCCCCACTGTTTGCGGTTGTGTTTGTTCTTACAAGTTTAAAATAATGTCTATAATGTTTCAAACTACGATTTCCTTTTCACTTCACTTGCTACAAGACTCCAAAACCAGCTAAGCACAGGAGACAGCAGTGCTGAGGACAGGCATCAACCGTGAGTCCTAAACAGCATTTAACTGCAGAAATAAACACTGCTTTACATACCCTGACTGTAAACATGTTAGCCATTAAAACACGGTGAGGAATTGAAAAAGATCAGTGAATGAATGTACTCTTCTAGGTTAAAGTGTTTATAATTGTATTTGAGTTTGGCTGCAGAGTTCCACAAGCCATGTGCCCAGGACTGAGATAACACAGCAAGCCGTCTCCAGCTCCCAGCCAGTCTCACAAACGCAGCCACCAATGCTTTAAGAAATGGACAGGCGAGTCAGACTCTTCCCATGCACCAAGTAATTGGAGAACGTACAGCTTACACATTTGATAAGCACAAGTGTCGCTTTTGAATGTGACAAACTTGCAAACTGCTCTTGGCTCTGCCTGCTGTGGTCACCAACATGAGTTATGCGCCTCCCAGGGCCACAGGCCTGCAGTCTGTCTGGAGTGTGCTCCTGGGAGGTGATGACAACCAGGTCCACCGATCCAGCCTTCCTGCTCCACACTCACTTTTCTCCGGTGATAAACAGGTGAACGTTCTTTGGAGACCGCAGCATCTGTGCCGCCCGCTCAACACCAACCACGGCAGCCAACCTTTGGGCATCGTACTTGGAATAGAGCACGGTGCAGGTCCACGTGGCCTCCTCTCCTCTACTGGTGGCTCTCAGCATATTACAGACTTCACTGTAGAAGTGAGGGTATGTTGGCAGTTCGTAGAATATGAGGTTCCTGATGCCTTTTATTGTGTACCTGTGAGAGAGGGAGGGGGCATGCGCCATCACCACCCAGCCACTATGTAGCTCTTCCTGATCTGGAACTCGCTAGTTGGCCTCTCTGCCTTCTACTGAGTGCTGGCATTAAAGACAGCACCATGATATAATGATGCTTGGCCCAATTTTTAAATATTCATTATTTATTTATTTTTATGGGACAGAATCTCACTGTGTAACCCTAGTTGGCCTAGAATTTGTGCTGCAGGCCAGGGAGGCTTATTTTACACGCACACACACACACACACACACACTTGTACGTGTATGTGTGTGTACTACAATATACATATAGAGGTCAGAGGACAACCCATGGGAACCAGTTCTCTCTCTTCATTATGTGGAAGGAACCCAGATGCCTTTAACGGCTGGGCCAAGTCGCCAGCCCCACTTTACTTTAGAGACAAGGTCTTACTATGTAGCCCAAAGCTGGCCTCAAATTCATTATGCAGCCAAGAACTCAAAATGATCCTCTTGCCTCAGTCTCCCAAAATTCTGGAGTTACAGCTGTGTGTCACCATGCCTGGCTGACATTTATGTTCTGAGCCTGTTCTTCATGGGCTGAAGTAAAGGTAAGAGAGCAGAAAAGCTGTCAGGGGAGGGGTGCTCCGTGGGGGAGGGGTGCTCCACGGGGGAGGGATGCTCCACGGGGGAGAGATGCTCCGTGGGGGAGGCAGTGCACCACTGCACCTGGTAACCTGAGGTCCATCCCGAGTTCAATTCCTGGAATCCACATGCTAGACGAGAACTGACTCCTTAAAGAAGTCCCCTGATCCCTACCTGTGCACACACACTAAATAAAGATTAATAATACTAAAATAAAACTTTGCCAGAGAAAGCTACATATTTAACAATTTAATATTCCTCTCATAATCAAGCAAAATGAGGATGTGGTCAGACCAAGGGCATAAAATAAACAGTACCAATTCTAATAGCACCTGTTGGTCCTTTCTCATCACTCTGCAAACACAAAAATGTCCCAAGTTCGTCTACCTTACAAGATGCTGTCTGAGGTTCCATTCCACATTAGGCAAAGCAGTTAGTTTCAACAGCTCACAAACTGCCATCTCATTCCCTGCAGCACAGTGGGGTGAAGGGGTGGGAGTGCAGACTGTGGGGTCACTGAACTGCTAGGGTTAAGGCTGAATGTCCCTGTGGGACCCAGTAACAGACAAGCTGACAAGGCTCTGACGTCCCTGTTGGAACGTTATGGATGGTGTTATACTCAAACAGGAAATTTATCCCATTTACAGAGGACAACTTTTCCCTCCTTTTAGCTCACAGTTCATGCTGGTCTCTCCGGAGACCTACCATAATGTGTTTTACTTAAATAACAAACAAGTAAACAAACAAACCAAAAAACATTGTGCATGTGTCTGTAGAAGTCAGAAGAGGGTACTGGATACTCTGGAATTGAAATTACAGACAGTTGTGGGGCACCATGTGGGTTTGGGAATCAAATCCCAGTGCTCTGGTGGTGTGGGAGGTCCTTCTGTCTCTCTGTTACTTTTCTTGGTTAATGAATAAAGAAACTGCTTTGGCCTGTTGATAGGGTAGAACTTAGGTAGGTGGGGAAGGTGAAGCTGAATGCTGGGAAAAAGAAGGGCAGAGTCAGGGAGACGCCATGGATCCACCGCCACAGTAAGCAAGCTGCCGAAACTTAGCCGGTAAGCCACTGCCATGTGGCGATACACAGATTAATANAATAAAGAAACTGCTTTGGCCTGTTGATAGGGTAGAACTTAGGTAGGTGGGGAAGGTGAAGCTGAATGCTGGGAAAAAGAAGGGCAGAGTCAGGGAGACGCCATGGATCCACCGCCACAGTAAGCAAGCTGCCGAAACTTAGCCGGTAAGCCACTGCCATGTGGCGATACACAGATTAATAGAAATGGGTTAAACTAAGATGTAAGAGTCAGCCAATAAGAAGTTAGAGCTAATGGGCCAAGCAGTGTTTTAATGAATATGGTTTCTGTGTGATTATTTTGAGGCTAAGAGGGCCCTGCTCCCACACTCTGGGAAACACTGAGCGACTTTTCCAGTCCTATTTCACCTTTTCAGCAGCGCCTTCCTACACTGAAGGAACAGTAGTGAACTTAAGCAATCTGCTCTAACTTGTTAAGACCAACAGCAAGCCAGGTGTGGAGGAGGTAGGAGGCAGGGGTAAGAGATGAACATTATGTTTAGCTACACAGAGAGCTTGAAGCTTGTCTGTACTGCACCAGCCCTTAAAGACAAAAGCAAACAAACAACCCCACAAAACCCCCCACCCCCACCAATGAGTTCCACTGCAGCAGTGACTGCTGATGCTCAGGTCTGTTGTAAGAAAGGACACAGCATCTGAACAGAACCTACTGTCTCGAGAGACCAGGACTCCCAGACAATCCATCAGCACCCCAGACACCAAGCTAAGTTCTCTATCTGCTACTGGAATATCAACCTTGTGGTATATGGAAGGTTGCTATGGCAACCACCAAATCCAGACAAGACTAAAACAGCCACCCACACTAGTGGCCAGGAGACAAGGTGCACATGAACATAAGGACTATTCACCTCAGAGTGTGCATGCAATTGAAAATTACACAGAATACAGAAAAGCAAGAAAAAGACACTAGCAATGGGGCAGTGTGTGTGTGTGTGTGTGGTGCTAGGGATGGTATTCAGAGCTTCCTGCATACCAGCCCTTGAATTTGTGGAGTGGGTTCAATGAAGAAGATGCAGAAGGGCAAGGGACAATGTACACACTTTTAACTGTATGCAGCCTTTATGATGGGAAGTTTTCCTTTCAAAATTCATTGTAAAGAAACAAGTAGGTGGGTATATATCAAAATACATGCACCTGGTGTACTTGCAGAACTGTACAGAGTATGCCAAGGAACCAGAACAAACTGGTTTGAGCACCCTCTATAATACCTAGGACTACAAATGTGATGCAGTATCTGCACAGAACCAGATACTTCTGTATACTTCAAGTTACCTCTTACTAAGCACAGCATCAGTGCTGTGTGGAAAGCTGTTAAACTATTGCTTAGGAGGGCTGGAGAGATGGCTCAGTAGCTGAGAGTACTTTCTGTTCTTCCAGAGGACCCAAGTTTGGTTCCAGCAACCACATGACAACTCACAACTAACTGGCTCTAAATCCAGTTCTGGGGGATCTGATACCTTGTGTGGGCAGGAGACACACACACACATGCATACTCATACACATAAAATACATACTTTAAAAAACTATTGCTTCGAGAACAATGACAAGAAAGAGGTCTGCACATCAGTACTGACACACGTCCTTCTTCCAGCAAACAGCTGGCGAATCTGAGGACGCAGAGCCCCAGATGTGAAGGGCTCACCATAATGGTAAAAACTGAGAAAAACAGAAAACAAAACAAAAAAAAATGATATGCTCATTGAAAGGAAATGAGGTTCATTTCATAACTAAATAATCGAATGGCATATATCCATGGCAAATACTGCATAAACTATGTATTAATTCATGAGAAAGGCTTTTACAATGGGAAAACCTAACAGACCCATCTTGACCCAGTGATTCTGGTGAATGGCTCCATCTCAGATGGGCAGGCTGCCATCATGTGCATATTAGTTAGGATTTCTATTGCTGTGAAGAGACACCATGACCACAGCAACTTTTATAAAGAAAACACTGAATTGGGGTGGCTTCCATTTTCAGATGTTTAGTCCATTATCACTATGGTACAACATGGCCATGTGCAGGCAGATGTACGTGGTGCTGGAGTAGTTGAGTCCCACAGCCTGCAGGTAACAAGTGGCCTGTCTCACTGGGTGTGTCTTAAGCATAAATAGGATCTCAAAGCCTGCTCCCACAGTGACAACTTCCTCCAACAGAGCCATTATCTCTGACTAGTGTCACTCTCTACGGGGGCCATTTTCTTTCATACCACCACAATGTGCCACGAGAAGAGGCAGGAATGATACAAACCCCTCTTAGTAGAATTCTGAACAAAAGTATTATTCTAAACAGTAGCCTGTCTTTTCTTTTGTTCCTTGACACTGACTTCAGTAGTACTGCGATGGGACCAAGCATGTGACCTGTTAATAACTCTCAATAATTCTAACATACATCCAAGTTTGGGAGCCACTTGTCCAAATAATAAGCAATTAGATAGTCTGGATTATGGGATACAATTTTAGGAAACACACTATGACCCTTCAAAACATGCCAACGTCATATAGAGCAAGAGAACATCACAGACCAGTTCTTTCACAGCTGTCCTGCACACTGCAAGGGCTCTCAACCCACTAAAACAATCCTACCGTGTGACAACCAAAAATATCTTGATTGTCACATGGTCAACAAATGCTACGTACACCCTTGTATCCCGGACTGGGGAACATAGCCAGGGAGGCTGACTCAGGCCACATACAGCAAAGCCAGAGCGGTGACACCAAGTGGTACGACACAGGTGTTATGGTTACATGTGCTTGTTGATGTGGGAGGGTCTTTTGTCTATGTGTTACTTTCATCGGTTAATAAAGAGACTGCCTTGGCCTTTGATAGGCCAGCCCTTAGGTGGGCGGAGTAGACAGAACAG
>LOJH01003050.1:21496-52855 GCA_001685095.1 Ellobius talpinus | reverse complement strand
TGGAAGAGCAGGCAATGCTCTTAACCTCTGAGCCATCTCTCCAGCCCCCTCCTTCTTTTTTTTCTTTGATTGCCTGGAACTCGGGAGATATTGTCTGTCTTGTCTAGCCCTGTTGTGTGAGCTCTACTCTCGCCTCGAGGACAGGGGTTTAGTGCCTGAGTTTATCCTCAGCAGTCCAGCTTGCCATTGGCTTCCCAGGGATGTTTAATCTTCCCCTCCTATGTAGATGAGAACTTATCTGGGTTCCATGTGCTCTCTAGTCTTCTCATGTGACCACTCATTACTGCATTAGTTCAGAACCCTTGAGAAAAGCAACATAGGGGAGAAAGAGTTTATTCAGACCCATGCTTCCAGGGCGCGGTTCATCATGTTGCGGAAGGCACCATCATGTTGCAGAAAGCATGGTATCAGGAGTGTGGGGCATTCCGTTGGTGGTGGGTTAGGTACTGGTGGTGGGCATTTGGTATTATGGGGCTTCACAGCAAAAGGCAGTTACTTACTTGGCTAGGAAGGATTCTTTAGATTGAGGTGGGAAGGCCGGCTTTAACTGTGGGTGGCACCATCCCACTAACTAGAGTTCCCAGATCAAGTATAAAGGAGAGAGTGAGCTCAGCACCAGCGTTTGTCTCTCTCTGCTTCCTGACTGTGGATGCCATGTGACCAGTCATCTCAGGCTCCTGCTGCCATGTCTTCTCCATCATGCTGGACTGTATCCTTTAACTGTGAGCAAAGTAAACCCTTCCTTAAGTAGCTTTTTGTCATGTGTTTGATCACAGCAGCATGTTAAGAAACAAATGCAATAGGAAACTCATTCCAGAATCCTTGCTAATTGTCTTTGCGGTGGACAGTCAGTGCTGCAGGGGGCTATGTGATGTAATCCACTAGGGTGATTAATATTAACTGTCTGCTTGACAGGCTCTAGAATCCCCTAGAAGAAAAGCCTGTGAGCACAACTGTGAGGGATCATCTAGGTTAGCTTTTGTGCATACTTGTAGAGACTCATAATGATTTCCCTAATTAAGATGGGAAGATCCACCCACTGTGGGTGGTACCATTCCTCGGGCTTCGATCCTAGACTGTATAAAAGGAAGGATGGAGCTGAGCATAAGCATCCAGTGCTCTTCTGACTGTGGACTGTGGATGCAAGTTGACCAGCTGCCTTGACTTCCCTGGCACGGTGGAGCTGTGAGCTAGCTATTCAACCTTTAGTTGCTTTGGTAAGCATATTTTATCTCAGCAAAAGTGACCGACAGCAACCCAGTCCACCCTTTCATTGCGTTACTATCTAGGTTTCCACTGGAGCCCGGAATAAACCAGATCTTTGTGTCTCTCAGTGGTGTGCACTATAATAACAATAATAGTAATAATAAATAATAAACAATAACAATTTTTTTTCTGGAAAAAAAATGCACTTTTTAAAGAAAGTATTATTTTTATCTAAGCGTATTTGTGTGTGTCTACGGGATGTGCACACGTGTGCAGGTGCCTACTGAGTGACAAAGAGGGTGGCAATGCCCTGGAGCTGAAGTTAGAGGTCTTGGTAAGCCACTCCGTGAAGCTCCTGGTAACTGAACTCAGGTCCTCTGGAAGAGCAGCAGATGCTCTAACCACTGAGCGATCTCTCCAGCTCCCAGGAAATACATTTCATTTGCTTGTGATCATACTGCGATGATAGATAATTGCAAACTAATCAATCTTGTTTTGTCAGCATGACTCCCATATCAAAAAGACTCTGTGGGTTTTTAAAGCCACAAATAAATGTAAAATTTAGAACTGTGAAGCATCCATAATGACAGATAATACTGTTAAGTAATGAGTTTGCACCAGCCTTTCACCAGAATCTTCATGTATATTGAATTCTTTTCCTCCACACCTCTCTGCTCTTCCCTTTGTACACAGTGTTCATTTATTTTTCCTTGCATACCTAGCTAATCACTGCTCTAACTTTTATAGACAGAGATGGAAGAGGGATTTGGCAATGCAACTTATGATCCCTCAGGGTTCTTAATCTATCTCAACATTAAGAACACTTTTAAAATAGGGTTTTGAGCCTGTGGAGAATAAGTTCACATTTACACTTAATCATCCTGTGTTGTGGAGCCTCCAGCAAGTTAGCTCATCTTTTTAAATGAAATGTCTTTCCCTACTGTCTCGGAAAGCTTTCTGTTGCTGTGATAAAACACCCCGACCAAAGGAACTTAAGGAAGAAAAGGTTTGTATGTTCTGTTCTGTTCAAGAGGATGAAGTCTATCATGATGGAGAGGTCATGGGAACAGGGATGGGAAGCGGGCTGGTCACATGCATCACAGGAAGAAGGGTAAGAATAGAAAGTCTTACAGTTTTCTCTTAGTGACCTACTTCCTCCACCTAAAGGAAGAAGGTTCCCAAGTCCTCCCCAACAGTGCCACCAACTGGGAACCAAACATCCTAACAAATGAGCCTATGGGGATATTTTACATTCAAGCCACTACAACTACCTATAAATCCAGGACTTTTTATAACCCCCCAAAGTCATTGTAATAATCAATGTATGTATGTTAGTTAGCTTTCTATTGCTATGAAAAAAATACCTGATCCAAAAGACTTGGAGGAGGGAGGCTTTACTTTGGTTCGTGGTTTCAGAGGGTTCACTCCATGGTCAGTTGGCTTCATTGTTTCTTGGCTGTGGTAAGATATCACGTCTCAGCAGATGGGTCTGGAGAAGCAAAGTTACTGGCTGCATGGTATCTAAAAAGCAGAGGGGGAAAGGGAAGGAACTGAAAACAAGATTTACCTCCACCTACATGACAACCCAAGAGATCTATTCCTTCCTTCCAACTAGATACTATTTCCAAAATATTCCACTGCCACTTCCCAATAAGCCTTAAATTAAATCAGAAATTCATTAGGTGGGTGAACTCTCTGATGAAATCAGAGCGCTCATGATCCAATCACCTTCCCAATGTCTTGTCTCTGAACAGTGTCACATTTGGAACTGAAGATTCAACATATGTATCTGTCCTTGTAACCCTAAGAGGAAGTGCTTAGCATTCTCTCTGGTTCAAAATGCTGACAGTACACTCTTTAGAGTGGACAATCATTTCTGCTTCACTTTGTAATTTGACGTGGTAACAAATCACCTGGCAAGAAGCACCTTAAGGAAGAAACAGTTCATTGTGGTTCATTATTTAAGTGTATACTCCATCATAGTGGGAATAGCAGGAGGTAGCTGGTCCCATTGTATCTATGCACAATCAGGAAGCAATTTTCTTCTTTTTATACCAGATGGTGGGATGGTGCTGCCCACATCCAGGGTGGGTTTTCCCTGTAGTGAGACCTCTCTGGAAATGCCTCATAGACATGCCCATGGGTGTGTTGCTCTGGTATTTCAAAATTCCATCAAGGTGACAATCATGATTAACCACCATGCCAGGTATGGTGGTGCACACCTTTGGTCCATCACTCAGGAGTCTGTGGCAGCTGGATCTCTATGAGTTTCATACCAGACTGGTCCACATAGGGAGTTCCAGGCCAGCCAGGGCTGCAGGGTGAAAGCTTGTCTGAAAAACAAAAGAAAAAGAGATTAGCCTTTAAAGAAAGTATTCTTCTCCCCAGAGGAAATAGACTCTCCAGCTTGTAAAAGGTGGTAGAAAGCTCGCCTAGCGTGCAAAGGTCCCTGGATTCAATCCTCACTGCTGAAAGAAAAAAAGTAAGACTGTAAAGCTCACTCCATTCCCACTGTGAATTTCTTGCACTTGAGCAGAGACAGGACCTTAGACCAAGTGCTCTCATGCAGGAGCTTGCTGGAGGCAGCCAGAGACTCAGTTGATGCCTATAGACTTTCTCCATCATCTCACTTGAAGTACCAAGGAGAAGAGATGCTGTCCTTTTTTGGAAACAAGAACAGGTGTAAGGTCAAGGAAAGCACTTTGAGTATGGATACACAGTGAGTCTGTCTTCACATACTTTGCTCTAAAAATCCTGGGGTGGTCTGAATAGAAAAACGAATGCTGGGAATTATGGGTTCATGTTATTTCAGAACACAGTTCAAGGCTCTAAGTGTCAAGTGATGCTTTAGGGGTTCCAATTGGAGTGGTACCCAGAGGCAGCTCTTTCTTTGCACCTAATGGGTTCTGGGAATCCAGATTAGGTTGTCAGACTTGATGTCATGCTGAGTCATTGCTGGATCTATGCCCATTTTTTTTATACCCAGTTCAAGGCTTCCTCTTTCCAAAGTGTATTTTGGCCCAAAGTAGTCTGTAGGTAAGTACATTCATTCCACTTCACCCCATTACAAGCAGTTGGTGTGATATCCAGGGCATGCTTTATGGCTCTTTTCCTGTGGTTTTATTTATGCTTTTCTGGGTTATGTAGCTAGATAGTAAACTACTGACGTAAGCCCATCTGTTTAACCGTGTTTCTACTGGACACCGGCATAGTATGTACCATGTCCCAACATTGTACTAATAGTTCTCACACAAGTAATGCTTTCTATGTGCGTGTATGTTCACCTATATGTAGGTGTATGTGCAAGTGTGTGTACATGATCGTTGAAGTCAGAGGACAACCTCTGGTGTCCCTCTCAGGGAAGCCATTTACTGTCTTTAAGTCTAGAGCTCACCAATTAGGCTAGAATGACTGCTCAGGGAGCCTCAGGGAATCCTCCCATCTCCATCTTTCCTAATGCTGGGATTACAGGCATACACCACCACATTTGGCATTTTCATGAGGGTTCTGGGGATCAAATTCAGGTTCTTATGTTTATAGAGCAAGTGATTTTCTGGCTGAGCCATCTAGTAATGGCTAGCCATCTAGTAGCCCAGTAGTAATGTTATTTTATCTCCCAGAAAACACTGTGAAGGGGTTAGCACATGGATTTTTATTTGAACCTAGGTTTGCCTGATTGGTCCATAGAACTAGAACTGAATCACACAGCCACAAGAAACAACTGGTCTGAATTTCCACTCTGGTCCCATGCGGAATCATCTTTACAGTAGAGCAAATGCTGTCAAGGTTGACCATGCTTGCACTTGTTTTGAATTCATCACAGCATCCAGCTCTGTGCTTTACATGTAATTAAAACTTAATTAATCTTGATGAAGTCTTTGGGAAAAAAAACACTGTAGGGATGCTTTCTAAGACTCATCACTTTTAACTTAATCTCTCCCCTTCAGAAATGCTGAATAGAGTTGAAGATGAGAAATGGTTTACAATATGCTTTTGGGTGCTGGAGAGATGGCTCAGCAGTTAAGGATTACTATTCTTTCAGAGGACCTGAGTTCAGTATCCACGTTGGGTACCTCTCAACCGCCTATAGCTTCAGTTCCAGTGGATCTGACACCCTCTTATGGTCTCTTTGGGTACTGCACTCATGGGGCATATACCCAAATACAGATACACATAAGTGCACATAATTGAATCTTCAAAAATTGCAAACATGAGATTATGGTTTTTGACCTTATTGATAATTTTATGACAGGTTTAGTGATCAATAGGATTTTGAGGATTGCTGAACTGTTGATGATTTTCTTATAGGAACTAGTTTAGGGGTCAGGCATAAGTTTGTGAGGCTCAAAGTCTAAGGTCCAGAGACTTAATCTAGATTCTGCTAGTGCTATCTGAAGACTTTGAAATTATCTAGAAATCAGTATTTTTAACCTCAGTGACCCCAAAACATGCTTAGTAGGTGGAATAACCACTTGAAGACCTTAAAATATTCCTAGCTGTGTTCTCTAACTTGAAAAGATTTGCTCTTTTTTGTTTTATTTTTTGTATGTGTGTGCATGTGTGTGTTGTGTACATATGTATGTGTAAGTGTGTGTTGTGTCTGTATGTGTGTGTTCAGGTGTATGCTGCTGTTCCTATGTATCACAGCATGCGTGCACATGAGACTGCATGAATGTAGAGGCTAGACAGAAACCCCAGATGTTGTTTCTCATGCTGTCCAACTTATTGGAAACAGAATATCTCATTGGCTGCTATTTGGCAAGTCTCTTCTTCTCCAGTCCTGGGATTAAAAGCATGAGCTATGTTAATAAGCTTCCTAAAAATGTAGGTCCTGAGGATCAAACTCAGGTTCTTATGGTTACAAGGCAAGGATTCTAACATGGCACTATCCCTCCAGCTCCATGTTAGAGTTTCCTTTCGGCAGGCAGTTGTGTACCAGGAATATACCCATCTTTCCACCTTTTCAGCTTCTGGAACAGTCTGCTGAGAGAGGTCATGGAGTCTCCATGATGTCTTCTTCACTCTCAGCTCAATCTAACCCTCAACAATGGCCAAACACCTGAGTTCTTAAAGTTTTCCCTGCCACATCCTACCCTGACCCATCCAGCAAGGCATGAATGAAACACAGTCAACTTTCTACAGCTGCGTCTTCTAGATTTATGTTTTCAGATGACTGTAGGTTGAAAACACATTTTCAAAACTGCATCTTGGGTCTGGAGAGATGGTTCAACAAATGCAAATGGTTCCTGCTCTTGCAGTTCAATCCTTAGAACCCAGATAAAAAAGCCAGACATATTGGCATATACTTGACATCCTGGCACTGGAGAAGCAGAGACAGGCAGACCTTTAGAGCTCCTTGGCCAACCAGTCTAGATGAATCAGTGAGCTTCAGGTTTAGTTAAAGATCTTATCTCAATACGAAGCCCCCAAACATGGAAGAGAAGTAGCAGAAAAAGATACTCTAATTTAACCACTGGCCTTCACATGCTCATGAACACATATGTACACACACACACATGCTGGACTCAAATTTATGAGCTTTTCCTGCTTCATCCTCCTAAATGCTGGGATTACAGGACTGAGCTGCCATGCTTAGTAGTCAACTGGATTTTTGTCACTATCCACAGGCAATTCAATGAGAATAGATGCTTGAGAAATATGTGTCACATATTAATTAACTGTGTGCTTTTGAATACACACACGTGTCATATTACATGTGCATGTCTAGGACAGCTTTCAGGATCTAGTTCACACCTACCACCTCAATCCCAAGGATTGCAACTTGGGTCTTCAGCATTGGCAGTCAGAGCCTTTATCCACTGAGCCATGGTGCTGGCCCAGATATTGCTAATAAATGATTTTGAGATGATTAAATATTTGTATACAAAGAGATAATCTATATCTAAACTTTAGGTCTTATATGAAAATGACTCACAATAGGGAAGGGAGTATCAATTCAATGTAAACTACCATTTAAAGCCAAAAATGTTTTAGAAGAAGGAAGTCTTTGTGGCATGGGTCTGGGGAAGGAGCCATTTATCATTAAACTGAATGAAGCATGATCCATGAGAAAAAGAAACATTGGTAGGATTGATTTCATTAAAGTATCAACTTCTACTCTGTGGGAAACAGGAATAAGGGAGTGGAAGGCCGCTACGGACTGGAAGAAAATACCTACAACCCACATCTTCAATGTAAGATCTGTACCCAAAACATAGAACTGCTACCAGTGGTTAGGGGCTGAGCAGGCTTTTCCAGGTTCTTGGCATCTTCTCCAAATAATTGAAAATAGAGGTTCTCATAGGCCACCAGAAGTAAGACAAAACTCTTCAATGTGAGGTGAGAGGGGCAGATCATAGCAGCTTATGTTGTCAAGACTTCCAGTGGCCATATGAGTGAGGTTGTCAAGACTGCCAGTGGCCATATGAGTGAGGTTGTCAAGACTGCCAGTGGCCATATGAGTGAGGTCCTCAAGGGCCACCCAAGCCTGGGCTCTCTTTTTCTGGGTCTGATGAAAGCTGGTTACTAAGGACTGTGATTTGGATGGCTCTCTATTTTGATCAATAGATTCATCCATATGTTAATTTTTACCACTGTACATGTCCCTTCCCATCATGCATCTGATTGTAATCTTGTGCTGTTGTGCACATCCAATTATGCACAGCATTAAGATGGTAAATAGACGATTCTTCCTAAAGTTTTCTTGAAGGACATAGTTTGCTTCACTGGCATGTACCCAAAATCAGTTCATGCTGGATCAGCCATTCAATTTTTCTTATTGGATACTTGGAAATCCACTTGAGTAGGAACTGTTGAAATTTTATTATTGGGGACAGAGAGATCTATACTTTTGTTCAGAAATGGGAGTCTGTAGCCTGTTGTAGGTGGGATTCAAGGGGTTCTGATGTTGCTAGGTACACTGTTTGGAGAGGTATGTAGGGGTGTGTGTGCATAGTAGGTGCAAGTAGGGAAACTAGATTGTTAGTTTAAATGCATTATTACAAAAGGGGCATGTTCGAAACCCCAAGCCGAAAGGGTTCCATGGTGCTAAACCGTCTCCTCTGCCTCCCTCAAAATCAGTCCCCAAATCTCAATGTTAAGGAAACAGGCAAGGGTTTGGAGAGATGGTAAAATGCTTGCTGCTGAAGACCTGAATTTAGAGTGCCTATGTCTACATAGAAAGTCAGGAGTGGTGATGTGTGCCTGCAATCCCAGTACTGGGGAGGCAGAGACGGGAGGACCCCATGAGCTTACTGACTGGTCAAACTGGCTGAATCTGTGAGTTCCAGGTTTATGGAGAGACCTGTCTCAAAGGATTTGAAGAAGACACTCACCATCAACCTCTGGCCTTCACATATGCACAATACACATGTGTGTGCACATGCATGCATATTCATTCATATATATATAGAGAGAGAGAGTTTGCGATCACTCTGATTATGTCTCAAACAAATTTTCCATGCTTGCCTATCTCATGGAAAGACAGCTTTACTGGATGCTAATTTTTAAAAAGCAGGACTGTAGAGATGGTGCTAGGAGTAAGCACTGCTCTCACACAGAACCAGAGTGTGGGATTCCCAACACCCATGTTGGGCAGCTCACAACTGCCTGCAACTCCACACTGAGGGAATCTGTAGTCAACTGTATTCACACGTGCTTAAAAAACAGAAGCAAATATGAAGAAAATAAGTCAAAGGAAGAAAATAGCAAAGATGGATCAGAGATGAGGCAGTCTGGAGTGCCAGGCAAAAGTGAGTGTAGAGTAGTAAGGACCTGACCTTCCCAGAGCACTATGACATAAATAACTAGAGACGTGGGCACGTATGTGTTTAGCAAGAGAGGGAAGAACTCTTGGAAGAAGCTGGAATGAACCTGGGGCAGAGGCTCTGGGGGTTATGACTGTAGAGGCACAGTCTGGGAGGAAAGACTGAAGGACTTGAGAGTCAGATCCATGTCAAATTGTAAAGGCCTCTCAGTGTCTGGGGAAGTAGTTCCTATATAGTTCTTTGGGATAGGGAGTGGCTGCAGACACTAAGTTTCTTAGCCAAGGTCACTCTGTTTCTTTAGATTTATTCTTACTATGTGTATATGTGTGTGTCTATGTACATGAGTGCAGTTGCACATGGAGTCCAGAGACAGTGGATGCCCTGGAGCTAGAGTTACAGGCAATTGTGAGCAGCTCAACATGGGGGAGGGACTAAGAAACGAACTCAGATGTTCTGCAAGAGCAGTAATTACTATAAGAATCGAACTGTCTCTCCAGCCTGGGTCACTCCATTTTGTAAGGCTCTTCCATTAACTTCGTTTTCCAGATTCTTACCCTCCTTAATGTCATAGCCAATTCCACATATAGATTCCAGGTTGATAGACCATCTCTTCCTGGCCATCTCTCCCTGGCTGTCTCTCCCTGGCTGTCTCTCCCTGGCCAGCCAGGAATCAAAGCCTGACTGTAAGCATGACCACAGACTGCTCATCAGTCACGTGGTACAGATCCTCTTTTTTTTTCTCTGCTGTTAGGAAGGGACTCTCACTCTGTGGAGTGAGCTAGTATCCCTGCCGTGGTGCCTTCTGCCTGTCCTTCTATGCTGCTAATATCTTTTAATAAATCCTTTATCAGAAGGAAAGTCTGCCTCAGAGTCCCCTTTGAGCCCCAAATTTGCAATCTTTGAATCATCAGTGGTTTTTTTAGGCCCCTAAGTCCAGGAGGATGGAACCCCAAATTTGCAATCTTTCCATCATCAGTGGTTCTTTTAGCCCCTAAACCCAGGAGGATGGAACCCCAAATATTTTAAGTTTCCTGAAAGTGTCTGGGGGGAAAAGAGACTGCAAAAATACTTCTTAAGATAGTCATTTATAGAACCCTTTGGTTAAGTTTACAAATGAGACCCTCTATAAAACACCATATTCACTAGGGAAATAATTCCAGGATTGATCTAAATCCTTTAGTCTCATAGTATTTATGTAAACATCTGTCTCAGTCGGGTCCCTGCAGGAAACAGATGGCACACTCTAAAGGAGAAACTGAAAGGAGTGGGGAGACTATTTACACAGATGTGGGCCGGGTTAAGCCAGCTGCCAGAGGCAGTCAAGTGTCTAGGCTGTTACCACCTCTAGGTCAGAATTAAGAATGTGGGGGGTCGTTTCCACATTCTGCAAGACCTGATTCCATTAGAGGAGCCTCCATCTCTGCATGAAGGTAAAAGATCTAGAAACCCCATCAGTCCCAGGCAGAATAAAAAGACTAAGAAAATTAAGGGGATTTAGGAAAAACCTCACCCGGGGTCTAGTCTGCAGTTCCTGCTGGCTGAGCATCCGAAACTTCAATGACAAATGACGAAATCCTGGTTGTCTACAGAAGGCAATATGCCCTTTCCCAAGAAATAACTCAAATGAGAACACAGGTACTGGGGAGGTGGCAGAATACTCACCTAGCATGCCCAAAACCTTGGTTCCACGGCATAATATGAGCTGGATGTGGTGGGGCATGCCAATCTCGGCATTCAGGAGGTGTCTGCAGGGGAAGAAATTCAAGGTCATCCTTAGCCAGGTAGCTAGTTAGGTGGCCAGCCTGGGTAAAAAACCTTTCTAAACAACCAAACTGTATTTACTTAAGGTGACCTTGACTTACATATACCAGCACTAGTCTCTTGTACTTACATCTGAACAACTCAAAATTGTCTTAGAATTTCAATTTACAAATAGGAAGTGCTCCTAAGAGAAATAAGTTAACCAACCCATATTTTTTTTGTACTTAAGTTTTAAACTTTAATTAATTTATAAACCTTGGAAACTGTGTCTTTTGAACAGTGTCATTATGGAAGCCACAGAATCACGTGCACACCCACTTCAGAAACAGCTAAGTGTGACTCTCCGGAGAAGCCTATGCCCAGGTGGATACTATTCTCACAAGTTGTTCCATTACCCCGCCCCATCCCCCACTGTTTCTCTCCTGTGCTTAATTTGTAAGCATACACTGGCTTTTGTGGCTACTCAATAAACATACTAGCTTTGCTTCACTCTGATTCTTGCAATTCTTTTCTGTGGTATGGCCAAGGATCCAGCATCTTTACCTGGTGGAGGTCTCTGAGTGGGCAGGTTCTTCTCCGGCTGCCAGATGCTGTGATGGGCACTTTTCTACCCACCCCACCCCTGCATCATTACCCAGTATGTATAGAGAGAGCTGGAATGACAACTATCCTGGCATCTCTTTCCTCCTGATATTTTACCTCCCAGTGGTTCTTCCAACTGACCCAAATGCAAAGGTAACCAAAGACCCTGTTGGTGGAAAATATTCATCTTGTGTCAATTGAGGGTGGAGAGGATGGAAGATGCTTGTGGGTGTAGTAGATGGTGGATACACCCAACAAACTGTTATCACTTAGGTCTGTTTACAGCAGGATAGAAGGGTAGGGAAAGTTATTGGGGCCTGGGAAGGGAAAGGAACCCCTTACTCTAGAGTCTGGTTGGTACTGGTTGCGGTTTGAATGATAATGACCTCAATAAGCTCACAGGGAGTGGCATTCCTAGTAGGTGTGGCCTTGTTGGAGTAGGTGTGGACTTGTTGGAATGGGAAAGTCATGTGTTTCACTGAGGGTGGGCTTTGAAGTTTCAGATGCGCAAGCCAGGCCCAGTGTCTCCCTTTTCCTGCTGCCTGCTGATTCAGAGGTAGAACTCTCAGTTCCTCCTCCAGCACCATGTGTGCTGCCATGTTTTCCACCATGATGGCAATGGACTCGAGTACTGAACCTAAGCCAGGCCCCAATTTAATACAAGAATCCCAGCACAACTAACAACATTTGCTTTACCACTTTCCCAGCTGCAAGCCTATGTAGAGCTCTTGCCAGAAACCTCATTTACAGTAAAAGGACAAGCATTAGCCCCCGGTTTAACTCTAATGGTTCTTGGTTTTATCTTATCAGAATATAAACCCATCCACAAGACCTCTCCGCGAGAGCCACCCTATTCCCACGCTTACTAAAAAGAGGGAAGACTAGAATGTTTCTTGGCAATTCTTTGAGATGTAGCTTGAGAGGCACCCAGATGGTGGACAAGTCTACTATTCACACATACACTTGTGCCTTTCCCTTAAGAAGCCAGTACCTGTACTTGGTAGAGCCTGTCTTTCTTTTTCATCCATTTTCCCTTAACCCTTTATGCTTAAAATATTTATTAAAAATGTCTTATAATAAGCTCAATTTCTTCTTCATATTGACTTACCTTGAAATTCTTTTCTGTGTCAAATCCAAGAATTTGATTTTATCTGAGTTGAGGTTCCTAAAAGATTGTAGGAACTCCTCAGGCTGAAACCTGAAACAGGTGACTGTGGAGCCATGCCTTCTCCCTGCAGCTGCTGGTAGGCAGAGGTTCTAAAACTTACTGGAATTTGATTTTATAGAGATTCCAAGGGGTGGGTGTGGGGAATTGGAGTGTGAGCTGGGAAATCTGAGCTAGGCATGGGCTAGCCTAGGTCAATTATTCTATGCTGTTGGATTCTGATGAGAATTTTTCATGGTTGGCACCTTGTCAAGTAGACACAGGGACTCTCAGGCATTTGTGGAGACAGCATTCATTGTTTGTTGGTAAGTGTGGGATTTAGTGATGTGTGCCTGGTATATAGACAAGCCCCTTGACAAATTCTGGTAGAGGAAAGGACAGTGACATTCAAGTCTCCCAGTGATAAGGGCTCACATTTCAGGGAAGGCCCTTGAGGCACTGCCCGGGGACCCAGGTTTGCTGGTTCCTCTGGCTACCTTTGTCCTTGTTTATTTGCATCAATCAGAAATAAGGAGGTCAGTCTGCACTAATGGGACGAGCATCGGCTACCAAGAAGTAAGACACACAAGGCATGATGAAGAAGGAGCCCTGGGGACAACGATGCCTCTTTATGCATTGCTCTTAATTAGCAGCAGAGGGACTCAGGGAACCCCTCAGAGACCAGCTAACCACCATCAACTCCAGCAAAGAACTCTGCCACCGCTGTAGCCACACCTGACACTTCTCCTTCAGTCCCTTAGGGACACTGGTTTTCTTGGCAGGCTGTGATTTGGTCACAGGCATGACTGGTGACTCAGAAAGGACTGTAAAGTAATGGCTCTAAGTAGGCTACAGCTGTCAGAGATCATGCGGTTAAAACTCGAAAGTTTTAGCAGATGTCTGCACGATTTAACAGAGGGACCTAGAGGAAGCTGAACCAATCAGGCTAACGATCATTTATTGAACATTTGTTAGGAGTAGAGGTGTTTGTGTGTTTAATCTTTGAAGCCCACATGGGATAATTGAAAGAATGAGGTAAGGTACGCCATGTAAAATGGGGAGTGCCCTGGTAGCTTTTATTTTTTATTATCATTGTGACTATCTTTTTCTGAAGCCATTACCCCTGCTTGATTCATCATGCTCCCAGCAAGCAACGACCCAGGGAAATGAGGGAACGGTTCTCTAAGACCTCCCACCTTTCCCTGATAACTTTACCTCGTGTCTCCTCCGCTTGTCTTCTCCCTGGTGCCCCGCCTTACGGAATTGATGGAGCAATCACATCCCGGGAGCCTGCAGAAATAAAATAGAAGCAAGACGTGATGTCTTCCCTCCTGAAATTTATATCCATTGCCAGCTTCTGTAAAACATGCCTTTGGAGGAGGGGCTTGGCTTTCACGAAGATGAATGAAAGTCGGGATTGTTTTGACACAGGTGTTAGATCACACGTTCTCTAGCTGCTTCTCCTTTGCTGGGAAACCAGGCCACATACCCCCGCCGCTCTTTCTCTAGGCAGACGTGGAGCTGATAAACAAGGCATGCTGAGGCCTTGAAGTGTCTCTCTCCCCTGGCAGCTGTGAGCCCCCGTCTCATACCCAGGCTCAAGACAACTTCCAGTTTTAACTGTAGTTTTAAAGGCTTATTCTTTTCTAGATTATGTGTATGTGTGTGTGTGACTGTATGGGTAGGGAGGTCTGTGGAGTCCAGAAGAGAGCCTTGTATCCTATAGAGCTGGAGTTTTAGGCAGTTGTGGGCTACCCAGATGTGGGTGCTGGGACCTGAACTGGGGTCCTCAACAAGAGCAGTAAGAGTTCTTAGCAGCTGTGCCGTCTCTTTAGCTCAGAGACATTTATCTAATGGCTTCTCACCTGTCCTGTGATTTCTGGACCTCTAGCATATAGGCTAGGTCATATGACATGGAAGTCACCTTCCTTTGCCCTTGAAAACCAAAAAGAGTCAGAGACTCCATTTGTTCTTCAGAACAGAAGGGAATTGGATTAAGAGATAAATTCTTTTCCTTCAGGATCCCCATCACATGGAAAGTCTCACGCTACCAATGATGGCTGTCTTTCCTAACGAAATTCTCTCTCCAACCCAAGGCTCGCTCTCCTGCTTCATTGCCCCACTCTTGCTATTTGTGGTCGTGGTGCTGGAACACTCCCTCTGAAGATCCTATGTGAAGATGTGCCTCAGCTTCTTTTCCATGAGCCTGTAACATCCTTTAAAATCAGAGCAATGATGATTGCTAAGCATGATGGGTTCTTCTCGGTCAGCTAAAGAACTGAAAGACAGAACAAGCCCTCAGAGCAGAACAAATCCAAAGTTCATTTGCAAATATTATAGACGCTTCAGGTACACGAAGATGGATGCTTAGAGTTGAGTGCTGTGGTCTCTAAAGGCTTCTGGGGATTTTCTAGGTTTAGGGTACCCCACCTGGTTACCTCTCCCCATCCCCCTTTCTATGAGCCTACAGGCACCTGTGTGCCCCATATGTAGTGGGGACTGGGTGTCTGCTTTTGTACATGGGAACAGAAGTAACGGCAGTGGATCCCTGCCTTGATGCTCTGGTGTGGAAAATCGTGTGGTTTGCTTTGGTCAATGTGGGCTCCTCTTTGTAGTTGTGATGTGGGGATGGAGGGAGACAGAGAGACAAAGACAGGGAGAGACAAAGAGAGAGTCAGAGAGAGACACAGAGAGAGCCACTACATGTCAGAGAAAATGGTCTACTTCTTTCAAGGAAATGAAAACTTTTGGCCTATTGCTGCAGGGATTGGGGAAAAAGTCTAACTGGGTATTTTTATATCTCCCTTCTGCCATCATAGTGGTCCATGAACTCCATAGAAACGAACACTCTTAGTTAGTTACTTAGAGTATTGACAGTTCTGTATAAAATGCTGTAGGGCCAGCTCAGGCTAGCATATGCACTGGCCCAATGTCAACTCGCCCTCTCAGACCTTCATTACTCTCTGATAAGAGGTTGCCTGTGAGATGAGCCCTGTGACAGCCAATGGCCTCCTCATTGAAGAAGTGACACCACTTAGATGTATGCTCTTCGGCCACTGCTTACCACCCATGGCTATAAAAATAATTTAACAGTAGTCTCTCCTGTAACCCCACAGTGGTGGGCTTCCTATTTTCTATGGCAGGCATTCCTTCTGCATAGTTTCCAGCATAGTGGGGTCTTTATTCTCTAACTAAACACTGTCCCTGCAAGCCTTCTTGCTGTTGACACAGTCTTAGTGTCCAAAGACACTCTTAATGTCCTGCTCAAGTTGAGCAGCAAGGAGATTTATTTTCAAAATCTCAGGGCTGGGATATAGCTCAGCAGTAGAATGTTTAGCTACTATGCCAGAGACCCTGGATTGATTCCTAGAACCTAAACAAACCAAAATAGAGAAAGCTCTAAACTCCAAATGAAATCCTGTATCGGGGGCTGAAGGTATAGTTCGCTTGGAGAATGCTTGCTCAGCAAGCACAAGGCCCAGGGTCTATCCTTAGCAATACAGAGAGAGAAGAGAATCTTCTTGGGTATGTTGACTCTTGCAAGCTATCTCTTCTCCTCTTTCTCTCTCTGTTTATGAGAGAGAAAGACAAAGAGAAAGAAAGGAAGGAAGGAAGGAAGATTTAAGAAAGAAAGAGACCATTGATACTTTATTCAATAGCAGAAAATAATGTCTATATCACCTAATAAATTCTCAACCTATTTTTTTAATTTTTATGTTAGAAAATCTACTACCATATTCTTAGTGAACCCAATAAAAATGAATGGGAAGACGGGCTGCATGAACTCTGTGGGGTTATTCAACTTGACCCAGAAGTCCTGGCTCTGTGTGCAGGGAGATGATGGTTTTCAAAGCCACATTTGGCATCTCCACTTCTCAACATCCTTGTGCAACACTGAAACCCCAGGGCCTTGCCCAGGGAGGCACCCGCCTCAAGGAATCTTTCTGAGGGATGTACTTGCCTCACAGAGCCTCTCTTAGGGACTCACCTGCCTCACAGTCCCTCCCTTGCAATTTTCTGTTGACATCACTGGGAATTGCCTGCCTTATGGCTTTTGTCCTTTTCTGGTTACGTACTCCTCACAGTAATGATTCTGTTTTCCTGGGTGAATTTAATTGTGAAACAGTAATTGCCCAAGCTGGTGTTAGAGAAAGATTTTGTTACCTCACGGGGACCTTTTCCTCATTAAGGATTACTACCCTCTCTATTCCATGTAAGATCAGAATCTTATTAGGAGTTCCACTGGCCAGTTCCCAGCTCCAGATCCCTCGTATTGATGACTTTTATCATAGCTGTAATCTAATGCCTGACAAGAAGCAACTTAATGAAGGAAGGGTTTGTTTCGGCTCGTTGTTGAAGAAAGGACCCAGTCCAAGAGCAGGGAAGGCATGACAATGGCATCATGAGGAGTCTGGTCACATTGCATCCACATCCAGGGAGCAGGCAGCAGAGAACAAGTGGGGACAGGCTACTATAAAAGCTCAAGGTACACCTCCGAGTGACTCACTTCCTCCAGTAAAGTTCCATTTTGTAGAGGTGCCAGGATCTCCCCAAATCAGCACCTCCAGCTGGTGACCAAGTGTTCAAACCCAGGAGTCTGTGGGGAACATCTCACCTCTTACTGGAGACACATGGGGAATCAGGAAAGGGATGGCCCAGAGACTTAGGAGAGCTAGTGTTTCTGATGATGTCCCATTTGAAGGAGGAACTGAGCTGATATCTTGGAAGAGTCAGGAAGGACCCAGAAGAACCACAGAGACCAAGGTTGCGTAGATTTGAGTCCTCAAAAAGACTCTAGCAATAAGGCTGGGACCTCTAGTTAACTAGGTTTTTGTTGTTGTTGTTGTTAAATCTGTTATTTTATATTTATGATTTGTTTCTATTAGAACATCAAATTTATCAAATTTTATGTGTGATTCGAATGAGTCTCCTAGAAAGTTCATGTGTTAGAAACTCAATCCTTAAAGTCTTATGGTGATGGCATTTTGGCGGGGCCTTTGGATATTGGCAGCTATATGAGTTCATGAGGATGGATCCCCTTGATGGTGCTAGTGGCTTTATAAGAAGAGTGCCCTGATTCAAAGACTTCCTCTGCCATGGCATGTAGCTCTCCCCTCCGGGCCATATGACGATGAGAAGCTGTTCACCAAGGGCCAGCACACAATCTTTGCCTTCCCAATCTCCAAAACGATGGGCTAAATCAAACTCTATTCTTTGTAAATTACCCAGTCTGCAGCTTTTGTTACAACAGGAAGTAGGCCAGATCTAGATCATACATTCACTATATGTTTAGATTATGATCATGGCCAGGGTCTGTTTCCAGGAAACAGAGAACAAAGAAGTAGAAACAGGCTGCTCTACTGAGTTAAGCATTTCCTTCCATAAGGGTCCACCTCTTGAAGGTTTCATAGTCTCCAGACACAGTTGGTCCAACTGGGGACCAAGTATTTAAACCCACAATCCTGTAGGGTGCATTACACATTCAAATTTCAACACCTCTCCCTTGGGACACGTGAAAATGAGAAAAGGTGTGGTGGTGGGTCAGAAAGTTTAACTGCCCACCCATGGTGAAGGGAGGGAAGGAACTTGTGATTAGGGCTATACAAGGCACTCCATCAGGGCATTGGTTATTTGGTCTTTGTTTTGGGTTGGTGCCAGTTCTGCAGAAATGAAGAAGAAAACTATTGCTTTCTCTGATGGTCATGCAGATTTGTCAGGGAGGATCAAGGGTGTTTCTAGTGGATATGAGTGGAGTTGTGAATCCCTGACTTAAACCATGGAGAAAGTCACAGTCAGAAGGAGACAGTACCTACTGTGCAGAGCTGCCCTGGCCCGGGACTCCATCCATTAATCCCTTTTGTATCCTTATGACCAACACACTTGATAGAAACAAATCAAGGGAGAGAAGACCTATTTTGGCTCACAGTTTCAGAGGGTATCATTTCACAGTGGCAGGGTTACTAAATTTGACTCACAGACTGTACTCCAGGAAGTCTAGTTCAGTCACCTATTCTTGAGAAGCCAATTAAAATAGCAAAAGTAATAGTGAAAGGCAGCACAAGGAACTCTGTTCACTCTGTTCCATGTGACCACAGTGAGAAGAGGGACAGAGAGATCCAGGGACACCCCGTAAGTCCATATTTAGGGTCATGTAGTGAGATTAAAATTGAAATAGAGAGCTCAGGACATGTACATTTAAGCAGTCCTGGTCAAGGTGTGGGTCTGCCCACCACTAACCCATCAAAGTCTGGGCTTCAGTTTCAATCTATAAGATGGTCTGACGGTTGTAAATCTTTCCCCAGAGATAAGTTCCCCATCTAGCTGGCAGCTTTTCCTTTTCCAGACATGAGATTCCTGGGGAAATCACCCCCTCTTAGTTTTTGATGAGACATTCATTGTGTCAAGAGTCTGCTTGTCAGATTGATGACATAGTATCTCTTTAGAACATCTTCATTTCTGCCGGGCCAGGTGTAGCAGAGAAGGTTGTATCTCTCTCTCTCTCTCTCTTTTTAATGTCTCATTACATTTCTCTGTTTGTTTACTTTGCAGGTATGGTGGAGCGGGAGACTGAAGTGTGTGAGGAGCTTGGGAATGGGAGTATTCAGAGGGCATAGTATTATGCTATTTCTGGGGTGACGTCAACAGATGTCTATCTACCCCAGATGGGGCACCAGGAACAGACTAAGGTACGATTCCACTGAAGTTCAACTTGGCGAACCAGTGAACTTCTTGGGCTTACTTCCAAGAGCATGTGTGAGCGGTTACTCAGAGTGGGGCTGACCCCAAGCAGCTGCCTCACTGCAAAGTCTCATCCAGTTATGGTGGTGTGGGACCTTGTGGAAGCTGCATCATGGAGTACTCTCTCAGATAACCTGTACTTCCTGCTTAGCATCCCCCAAGATCCCTTACAGCTGGGGGAGGGAAAGAGGGCATCAAAGCTGGAATCCCAGATGAGGGTTCTGTGACCCTCCCCTTCCTCCTCCTTCTGGGGAGTATCAGTATCCTAGTTATTATTCCCATAGACCTAACTATCACGATTCTTTTTAATTAGTTACCTTGGCTACCAGGCCAGGATGATCAATCACCACTATAAAATAGAGGCAAGTTCAAAGTCAGCCTGGGCTACACAGCAAGACCTTATTTCAAAAGCAAACAAACATTTAAAAAATAATATAAAGCAAACAAAACAACCAAACAAAGCACAGAGTGTAGGGGGGCGGGGGAGGATAGTTGTCACATAGCTGTGGGGTCAGGAAACAGAGCAAGCTCTGCAAGCCCTGG
Source organism: Ellobius talpinus (assembly GCA_001685095.1). NCBI lineage: Eukaryota > Metazoa > Chordata > Mammalia > Rodentia > Cricetidae > Ellobius > Ellobius talpinus. The sequence goes on along the minus strand of LOJH01003050.1, from coordinate 33,115 downwards.
GGGCCAGATATTATCCTTCATGAAAGACCTATTTTCACCTATTTTCTTAAAGGTTCCAGAGTCTCCCAAAATAACACCACCAACTGGGGGCAAGCAAGCATTGCAACACAAGACTGTGGAGGGCATTTTAGACTCAGACTGGAACAAAAGGGAAGTTAGATGCAAATCGGACTGGCCAGGTGGCTCAGCAGGTCAGGCTTCTTGCTGCCAAGACCCACAGGGTGGAAGGAGAGATCTGGTTCTTGTAAATTGTCTCTGCTCATCACATGGGTGTGCACATGATCTCATACGTGCAAAGTAAACAAACAAACGCATAACTATAATAGAACATAAAAATGCATTGTACTGGAGAGGGTTTTGTTTTGGACTAAGAGAGTAAGAACATTCTAGTTTACCCAAGAGGCCATAGAGGAATCAAGGGGCAGGGCAGGGTGGGATGGGTGGGAAGATAGCAGAGAAAGTGGCAGAAAGGGCAAACGCAAAGTGTGTGTGTGTGTGCGCGCGCGTGTGTGTGTGTGTTGTGGGTGTCCAGGAGGGGCAGTGGGTAAATGGACGTGAAGTGCCATGGGTGAAGCTGAGGAGTGCTGATGAGCCCCTGTGAGGTGATGACCCTTTGGGGTTACCTTAGATTGCTCACTCCTTCCTCCCCGTACCCTGCCCCCATAATGCTTAGCTGGAGTCAGCTTGGCTTTGCACCCACCAGCCCTGGTGTGGGAGAATATAATGGAACATCATGAACACTCAGATGCCTGATGCTGAACTATCTGAACTCCTACATTGTGCTAGAGTGGGCAGATTTAAAGTTTTGTTTTTTTGCTGTCCTAAGAACAACCAGCTGTTCTCTCTCTCACAGAAAACAGACAAGATGAGGGCTTAGGGAGAGAGGAGGATTTATTGAATTTGATGAAGGATTTCCTGGCAATGAAAACACAAAGAAAATATGATCTTTGCAATGCTATGTCTAATGGGGAGGAATTGGAAATCCCACTGGAAATCTGAAACACTAAATGAAAGCTCCCAGAGTTCTGTGGCTTCAATACCCTCCTCGGCAGGCACATGGGGCATGAACTATGGTCCATTGTCTCTGTGACAAAATGCCTGACAGGAGCGCCTCAAAGGAAGAAAGTCTATTTTGGCTCATGGTTTTAGAGGGATTTGGGTCCACCGTGGTGGAGAAGCAATGGTGTTGGAAGCAGCTTTCTCTACAGTGGTGTAAAAAACTGTAACAGGGTTGGTGATGATCGTCTGGGGACATTGTCAAAGTCATTCCCTAGTTCACACAAAGACGTAAATGGCCAGGAAAGACAGAAAAGCAAGCCACAAAGAGAAAAGTCACAGTTCTAACCCTTTGGGATGGGAGGGGCCCTAAGGCCAGTGGTCTGCCAGAGGGATGCTGGCTTGAGTGTTGTATAGGGTCCCTGGGTCCCCCCTTTCTTCTATCGGTCCTGTTAGGATACACACCCTACACTTTCTTCACTCACCCAGCTCCCTCTCTCTTTCTTAACAGGGTCTCATGTAGCTCAAGTTGGCCTCAGACTCATTATGTAGCCAAAGATGACCTTAGACACCTGATCCTCCTGCTTCTCCCTCCATGTATCGGGATTACAGGGGTGTTGCTGGCAAATCCTCCTAAAGCCTAGACAGCAGGATTCTCTTGATGATTGTACAGCTCTGCACTCCTTGAAGCAGGTTAGATGGGAATGGCATCTCCTCATACTGCTGCCCCACCCCTACCCCACAGCAGCCATTTTGTCGTCTATCCTGTGGTACTACCCGAGGCTGACCCTCTCTAGTTCTAGTCCCGTCAACTCCAGTTAGGCTGGATAAATGGAGAACACATCGATTTGCCTAGTCTGGCTGGCCAGTGAACCCCAGCCATTCTCCCCTTGCCACCTCCACAGGGTTGGGATTGTAAGCACGGGCCACCCAGCTGGCTTTTAAGAAGGCAGCAGGGATCCAAGTTTAGCTCCTCAAGCTCGCACAGAAAGTACTTTGCTCCCAGAATCATCTCCCCAGGCTCCCACATAACATTTGCTGTGGTGGCTTCATAAATGGTCTCTGAAACTGTTGTAACTCATCCAGCGAGGGACCGCAGGATGATCCTGTAGGCCCCTTTCATCTCAGACAAGCTGTAATTCTAGATAATGAGCCAAATCCTGTTGCTTGTTTTACGTCAAAAAACATCTTCAGTCGTTTATACATTGAAATCGTTTTCTCTCAGTGCTACGGCCACAGTAAGCAGACATGAGGGAAATTGTCCCCTCTTTATTCTCACACCGATGGAAAGCTTCTAAAGTGCTGGCCAATGTGGAAAAATTCACTCGGGCTTTCACTGTATTGTGCAATGGACAAAGAATAAATCTGGTTGTGTGGAAGATGAAATTTCCTTTTCCCAGGTGGCCCCTCGCGGCAGAGAACGCGGGAGGAAGGAAGGAAGAGGGAAACGTGGCCTGTCATTTTCTTTGCAGGGAAGGGTTGGAATCCCACATACTGTCGCAGAGAGAGGCATCGTGGGTGCTCAGCTCTGTGTGAGTTCTGACTGAGGCTGCTTGGAGGGCATGCGGCTTCTTGAAGAATTAGGACTTGAGTCACTGGGGAAATGGCTCAATCAGTAAAGTGCTCATCTTGTATGTATGAGGACCTGAGTTCAATCCCCAAGAACCGACGCTGAAAAACAAAACCAACAACAAAAAAGTGTGGCTGGAGATGTAACTTAGAGGCAGAGGAATTGCCTAGCATGCACTCCCAAAACAGACAACAAACAAACACGCAAACAAAGAAAAAACAAAACACAAAGGGCCAGTGAGATGGCTTACCGATAAAAATGCTTTTTGCTTGGCCTGATGATCTGACGTCTACCCCAGGTTCTACATGGTGGAAATCTGAGAGAACCAACTCCCTAAAGCTGTCCTCCGACCTCCACATGCTCATGTGAGAACACGTATGTGTGTGCACACATATGAAAGTATATACACCACGAATACATTGATGGAATAAAGGTAAGAAAATAAAAGACTGCATTTTTAGGGATCATGTCTATACTTTGTTACGAGAGCAGTTTCTCTGACTGTATAGAGCACCAGAGACCAAGAGTGTTCCTTTAAAACAAAAAGCCAGGTATGTTAGCATACACTTATAATTTCAGTGTCATGGAGAAGAATACAAGAAGATATCAGGTGTTCCCTCACCCGCCTGGTCTTCTTGATGAGCTCCAGGTCAGTGAGAGAACTTGTCTCGCAAAATAATATGGATGACATCTGAGGAACAATTGCAAAGTTTGAATGCTAACTTCTACATGCAACTGCACACAACTGCATATTTACCTAGGTGCGCGTGCACACACACACACACACGCATGCACACATGCATGTGTGCACACACTTGCATGTACACGCTTGCTTGAGAATTAGTATATGGGAATGTGTTTTGTCAATTGTCTTTCTGTTACCATGACAAAATATCTAAGTAAAGCAACTTAAAAAAAAAAAAGAAAGTTCCTTTGGCTTATGGCTTCAGTCCGTGATCACTTTGTCTCTTTGCTGTGGGTGCATAGTAAGGTTGAACATCACGGCAGAAAGGTTATGACAGAGTAAAGCTGTTCGTGTCACAGCATCCAGTAGAGCAAGAAGAACGAGGCATGAAGAATAATATGGGAGAAGTCAGTTATGGACGGTGAGATAGCTCAATGGGTATACATGTTTGCTGTCAAGTCTTGTGACCTGAGCTTGATCCCCAGGATGCGCATGGTGGAGGAAGAAAAGCTGACTCCTGACTCCTCCTGAGTCCTCTGACCTCCATGCAAACCTTGGCAGGAGTACAGGGGTGCATACACACACACAGGAAAACGTGTCATTTTTTTTTTAGAAAAAAATGCAGTTGACATAAAGGCAATAAACATATTTCTACCAAGGTCTCTTATATAATCCAGGACCTTATGCACTCAGGTTCTACCAGAGGTAGTCCAGAATACAGTGAGCTCAGCCTTCCCACAGCAATCATCTTTCAGGATAATCTCTCACTGACACGGCTATCAGACAATATGACCTTGGAAACCCCTCAGTGGAGACCCCTTCCGATGACTCTAGTCTGGGTAAATTCTGGATAACTGAAGCCCGCTAGAGCTTGCTCAGAAACTTCTGGAAGATTCATTGCAACACATCTTACTGAATCTTATATCCAGAGTCATGAGGATTGGGTGGGATTGAGATTTTATGTTGATAGCAAGTCCCCAGGTGACGTCTATGTTTAGGTCCGGGAACCACACACACCAGAGACCACATGCCAAATGTCTGCTATGCAGCAGAAACTGAGCTGGGACAAGGAAAACCATGAGTATTCCATTCCTTAGATTGGTTCCTTGACAAATGATTCAAATGCTTATTTCTTGCCTCATCTTTAATATGAGAATAACTAGCCTTACTTCCCAGGGTCACTGTGTCAATTAAGTGACATTGAGTCACAGACCTTTGCTATGGTGGAAGGACACATCTTCAGACCTTTGCAAGTACTCGAGACTTCAAATACCATTAAAGCATGCCATTTTTATTCATAAAATTTACTTATGCATAAGCGAAAAATCTAAGTGATCCCTTGCAGCCCCTAATGATTCTTTAAATATGTGATTGAAGCAAGTAAAATAAGTTCCAGCTGGAACATTCATGGAGCGATTTCAGAATTACTTCCCCTGGGATCCTTACAGAGTATTTGGTTCTAGGCAATGCTCATATTTGGTATTTTATCCTTGACTTTATCTAACACCTATCTTCACCTTCTATTTATCTCTGTTCCTCATGTCTGCAGTTGACTTGAAAATGTGATCTTCACCCACCCCATGAAGACGCGAAACACTTTATACAAGGACGATGGAACAGTTGGCACTGAGTAGAGGAAACAATGCTGGCCCTGGGGAGATGGCCCAGTGAAGGGGCTTGCTGAAAGTTCAGTCTCAGGATCTGAGTTCAAAACCCTGGCACACCCATTTAAAGCTGGAAAATGTAACACGCACCTGTAATTCTAGAGTGCCTATGGTGGTTTGGGAGGTAGACACAGGAGAATCCCTAGAAGCCCACGGCCCTTTAGCTAGCCTGGTGCTCACAGCCATGAGCAGCAAGACAACTTGCCTCTAACAAGGCAATAGAAGATTGACACCTAAGGCTGTCCTCTGACTTCAATACACATGCCAAGGAATACATGCACATGCGTTGATACGTACAAACACATTCGTGAACACACACACACACGATAGAGAATAGAGGGTCTAGACAGTGAGCATTGTCATTAGCTCTCCCATCTGTTAATAGGCCAACCTCTTCCACAGGATACCCATGGCATTCAGTAGCAGACATTATCTTCCATGTTGCATTCTGGGTAAATCATACTCTTTGCCATCCCTTCAAGCTTCTCCTGGGGAAGCCTTCACCATGCCCATAGGAATTAGACATTGGTCCCTGGCATGGCTGTTCCCATGCCAAACAATACATGCTCACTTGGGAATTCACTCACTCCCTACAGAAATGTGCAAACCTTTTCACAAACACAATGCTGCAAGTCTGATGGTTCACTATGCACAGACTTGGTTTCATGTGAAAAGTTATCAAAATGCTGTATAAAATTACCCTCAGTCAACAGATGCAAGGTCGTCTCTTTTTTAAATTTAGAGTGTGTGTGTGTGTGTGTGTGTGTACACATGTGTGTGCTAATGTGCCTGTGTGCAGAGTTATAGGTAGCTGCATACATATGTAAACCAGAGGTCAACCTTGGGTACCATTCCTCAGGAGTGCCATCCATCCATCTTATTATGATGATGATAATGATGATGATGATGATGATGATGATGATGATGATGAAGAAAAGGTGGTCTGGAACCAGCTGGTCTGGCTAGGCTTACAGACCAATCAGCCCTAGATATCTGACCGTCTCTGCCTCCTTTGTGCTAGAATCACAAGTATGTGCAACCATGCCCTGCTTTCATGTGGCTTCTTGCTGAATATTGGTGTTTTCAGAACTGTAACATTCTCTCGAGGAATGAGGGCAGAGGCTCATGAGATGCTGGTATTGAACAAACTTCTTCACAAGTCTGGGAAAGCTGAAGCTCACAAGATTTACCAAGGCCGTGCCTAAGGTTAGAGAAGCAGCAAATAACTAGCAAGGAAGGGAACTCACGAGCGGAGGTTCCTCCAGGATGCTGCCTCTGTGAGTTGTAGCCAGTGCTGGCGCAGGCTGAGTTATTTCTGTGCCTATAAGCCACTCCTCACTCCTGTTTTAGCTAGTAACCCCAGTAGTTTCTGGTTAACCCAATTGCATGATGATATATATACTGTTACCTTGGTCTGTCCTGGGTTCCCTGACTGGGATGAGTATGCATGTATGTGTTGTGTCTTCCCAGGAAAAGTATCACACAATAGTCCTGGGGTTTGAATTCAGGTCCTCGTGCTTCTGTAGCAAGCATTTTTTAATAGACTGAGCTAGCTCATTCCAGCCTGATCTAAATATCTTAAGCAACAAGCCCCTTCAGTAAACACAGTCTGCACTATTTTTTTTAATGCATTGAATGATTGGCTTGGGATGTGTTGCACAGTTTCAAATACACTTCACATATATTGACTCACAGATTTTAGAACCAGCGACACAGAGGACTGTGTAGTACACCTCTGTACCCTCAGCCCTCAGGATGCTGAATCAGAAGGGTCATCGGTTTGAGTCCAACTCCAGTCTAACCGGAGTACATAGATCCCTGCCACGCAAACAATCACCAAACCAACAGGTCAGAAGAGATTCATAAAATTATCTTCAAGTTAAGCAGCAAATTCTGTAATTATTGGTATTGCTTTCATGTACTGTGAGGGTCTACATAATTTCCCTGTGGTAGAATGCAGAGAAATCAAAATGATAAACAAGATCTCTCACTTCATTGGAGCACAAAATTTAAATCTGTGTTTGCTAACAATATTTCAATTTCTGGGGAAAATTTAACATGGAGAGACTGAATAATTGTATTTCCATCTTTGCTCTGGGAGACTTCTGTTTATTTATTGCTTTGGTGAAGAATGCTAAAAACCTGGACCTCTTCATTGCAATATTTACCTTTGTCAAATAAATTTATTGCTTAACATCCTACTGATTTGATCTTATAAACATGCTCATCAACTATTCACCCTAGGTATTAGAGCAAAAAGAAATTTAGCAGCCAAGTTAGGCTCTGTGAATAGTAATTTTTTTAAGATTTATTTTTATTATTTGTATTTACTTGTGTGTTGTGGGGGTGGTGGTGTGGGCATGAATGCAATACCCACAGAAGCCAGAATAGGGCATCAGATCCTCTGGAGCTGGAGCTACAGGTGGTTGGAGGTCCCCTATTTTGGGCACAGGGAACCCCACTCTGGTCCTTTGGAAGAGCAGCAAGAGTTTTTGGCTACCGAACCATCCCTCCAGCCCCCATCATGCAGTGCATTCTTCAATAGAGAAAACAAATACAAAAAGTACTAATAAGTCATAAGCATTTGCGTGTTGGTTTATGTTTCACAAAACATCTTTCCATCTCGGACCTGCTTTGACTGCCTCCCAGCCCTGGGAGGCAAGAGGTAGGGTTTTCTCTGTGAAATGTGGCTTGGATATGAAATGTCCCCCGTAGGCTCATGTCTTAGCAGCTTGCTCTCTAGCTGATGGAGATTCGAAATGTTTAGAAGGTTGAACCTAGTGTGAGGAAGTCCCGAAGGACTGTGTTGTTGGGGTACCTGGTCCACTTCCTGTCTACGCTCTAATCCCCATTTCCTACGACATAAGCTGCCCTCCTCCCATTTTACTGCTGCCATGATATCTCATCCACACACACAAAGCCAAGATGCCACACATCGGCCCCTCTGGAATTGTGGGTGAAAATAAATATTTTTTCTTTAAGTTATTTATGTCAGGTAATTTGATTCTTAGCAATGCAAAACTAATAGAGTATATTTTTTTCCACAAATTTGTTTTTAATCATATTGATGGTGTGCAACTCCTGGGAGCTTATTCCTTCTAATGGAAAAACCTGTTAACTCAAACTTAACCTAAAGGAGATTTATTTTCACACTCTCAGCATTAGAGGAAAATAAATGAGACTAAAATGAGTCAACATCAAAACGCCTAACGTTGTGTCCTTTGGCTGATTCACTCATTGTATCGTTCGTTTCTCAAATATGTCTTGAGCATCTGCAGTATCTTGGTAGTCTCTTCTACCAAGTGCTAAAATCTTGAGACTGCACTGGGAGGCTGTAAAGACAACAGCCACTGGATCCAGAAAGTTTAAACTCATCTGTCAGTGACCATGTATCTTTAGAAACATTCATTTTGCTCATCTAGTTTTGTTTTCTTCTAAAATATGGGTAATAAGGTAGGAAGTGGTGGCACATACTTTTAATTTCAACACTCGGGAGGCAGAGGTAGGTGGATCTCTATGAGTTCCAGGATAGCCAGAGCTACAGATAGAAACCCTGTCTGGAAAAACCACACATACAAAAAAAGGATAATAAGAGTGAGAACTGCTATTGCTGGGTTAGACAATAATGAAATGAAATTGTAACTGCTGAGTGTACATTGGCTACTTTTCTCTTTGCTGTAACAATGTAACTAACAAGAGCAGCTTAAGGAAGAAAAGGTTTATTTTGGCTCACAGTTTGAAGAGGTTCAGTCCATCATGATGGGGAAGACAAGGCAACAAGAGTGTGAGGCAACTTGTCACATTGTATCTATTGGAAGAAGAAAAAAAATGCTGGTGTTTGGCTCGGTTTCTCTCTCTTTTTGCCACTTTTGCTTATTTATTATGATGCATCCTCATTTTTGTTGCTCTTTGTGAGTTTTATGTGATGTATTATGATCACACACACTCTCAGCCCTTCCCAGCTTTATCCTCTCTGACCAACAAAACTGATTGTGTCCTTAGTTGGTTTTCTCTAAAACCCATCAAGTCCAATTTATACAGCCCATATATTCTTAGGTGTACAGCCCTCACCAGGAGCAACACCCTTAAAGAAAACTGACTCTCCTCCCAGAAGCTAAGGGGCAGGTCTTGTGCGTGCTGTCTAAACTGTCATGAATTCATGTGTGTAACTGTCCTGTTGTGCTCAGGAAACACTGTGTCCTTGTCTTCAGCAACCTCTGGCACCTACAGTCTCTCCACGTCCCTTCACCTTCTACCATGATCCCCGTGCCTCTGGAGGAGGAGGGAGTATGACGCAGGTGTCTGGTTTGGAGATGAGCCTTTCACAGTCTCTTCATATGTGTTTCCACGTCAGCTCCCAAGTTTCTCCTAAAGATAAGGAAAAGTGGCTTATAGAGCTGTGAACCTTACATGCTTTAGGGGATGGGGAGAAGCTGAGAGAGTGGACACACTTGTTTCAGACACAAAATTGAAGGTTCTTCCAACAAATTCAGCCATGAAGAAAACAATATTAGTTATAATGACATATAAAAAATGAGGGTTGGGGAGATAGAAGCCAGTAAAGCACTTGTCACTTAAACCTAAGGACTTCAGATTCCCAGCATCTGTGCAACATTGCTATGAGGTGGCACATGTTTGTGACTCCAGTGCTGGAGGTGGGTAGAGATAGGCAGATCTCTGGAGTTTTGTGGTCAGGTAGTCTAGCAAAAAAAAAAAGTGAGCTATAGGTTCAGTGGGAGACCTGTCCCCAAAAATAGATTGGAGAAATATAAAGGGAGAGATATGAAGAAAATCTCTGGCCTTCATGCATACATGCACAGATACGTACACTTTCCCTCACCCAATACATCACACACAAAAAACACACATGCACACACAAATAAATAAATAACCTATGGAAAATTGTGATGAGCAAAATAGTAATGACTTAACTCTTTAAAAACCATATTCTCTCTCTCTCTCCTTTCTCTCTCTCTCTCTAGCTCCTTGGGGAGCATTGGGCCTTCCTGCTCCTATATCCATGATGGAATATTGACATGCTCCATATTTTGCATGAATTGTAAAGGTAGCCACGGTTGCTGTGTGCTAATGTCTTTGATGGCTGTACCATAACACAATGGCACATTTCACAGCACACTTTCCTGTCCTCCGACTCTTACACTCTTTTTTCTTCCTTCTGCAATGTTCCCTGAGCCTTAACGGGTAGTGATATGGATGTCCAATTTAGATGAGTTTCATAATAACAAATGAATTTAACCAGATTTTAGTTTTTTCTCCTGTTCCCCTGAAACCTATTCAAATCAATGGTGTAACAATTCAAAGTTTATTATCTGATGGGGTTGCCTCCACATCTGCAGTTTGCTTGATTTTAGAGATGTCAAGAAGGAAGAGTGATGGATCTAGATGAAGAAATCTAAGAGGTTTGGCTACCCATGGGTTCATGCTGCCGGGATTAAGGAGGAACAGTGACATCACCACCTACAATAGTTTCTTTGTGCCTGCCACAAGCACAAAGTAACACAGTAAGTGTGCAGGAGAACATGTGTGGCAGGCCTCACAGTAAGTGTGCAGGAACACAGTGTTAATATATTCATCATGGCCAGAAAGGCTGTGAGCAAAATTCACCTTAGAGGAAGGCTAGGAGGATTTCCTAAACTGCTCAACACAAACAAGCCCTCAGGGGGTGATTTACTGAGTACATCTGGTGGTTGTGTATATTACAGACAAGGAGTTTTCATGTATTATAGCTTTGTCTAGTTACAGAAGGCTAATACTCTCACCTCCTCTTTTAGGAAAGGAAAAGACTGAGGCACAGAGGTCTTAGGAAAAGAATTAACTGAAGTCTAAACGATAGGAACTGACTGAGATTGCATATTTAGTGGAAATGTTTACAGGATCTCCTGGAGCCTAGGGTGGCTTCAAACTCACTATGTAGAGAAGAATGACCTTGAATGGTCTTTCTGCCTCCACCACCTCCCAAGTTTAGAGACCACAGGCGTGTACCACCATATCTGCTTTATGTGGTTCTAGGGATTGAATCCTGGGCTTCCTCCATGCTAGGTAAGCAATCCACCAACTGAGCTACACTCCTAATAACAAATCACATTTATATGGAGACATTTTTGACCCCAAGGTTCTTTTCCATAAACCTGGCCCAGTTTGAGGAGGTTAATAATTAGGACCATCAGGAGGCCTGGTCCTTTTTTTTAATCTGCCCCCTGATCTCCTATCTCTACAGTTTGGCTTCCTCATCTATGCCATGAAAATCAGTTTTGAATTTTGGTTGAAGAGGAAGGGCACTTTCCTCTTTAAAAAAAAGTTACAATTTTTCTCATGGAGAGAGTGGGGGTGGGATTGGGTATCACTGGGCCCTGGCAACTCATCAACGTAATTCTACTGTAGAATTTCTGGAATACCACTGAATATAGCTCAAGAACCAAAGTCCTAGAACAAAAGTCTTTTCCAGTTCTACCATTTTTATTTCTTTCTTTTTTTTTTAAATGGCCCTGGATCTAAAGAAACAGAGAGACAGGAAAGTGTGTGTGTGTGTGTGTGTGTGTGTGTGTGCGTGTGTGTGCGCTGCAGGAAGTAACATGAAAGAGCAGAGAGATCCTGGAAGACACTTGAGGTGAAGGTACTTTTATATTGGATCCTCTCTCTCTCTCTCTCTCTCTCTCTCTCGTGTGTGTGTGTGTGTGTGTGTG
>LOJH01003050.1:0-17202 GCA_001685095.1 Ellobius talpinus | reverse complement strand
GCTCTACCACTGAGCCACACCCCAGCCCCTCCCTGGTGGATTCTAGGCAGGGGCTCTACCACTGAGCTACATTATTTAGAGGGTCAAATTATAGTCTCTGATTTTGTTTCACTTTGTTTTGGAGGCAGAATTTTACCCTGTAATCCTGGCCATCTCAGAACTCACTATGTAGCCCTGGTTAGCCTTGAACTTCCTGTCTTCCAGCCTCTGTTTCCTGAGTTCTGGATTAGGGGTGGGCACCACCATGCCTAGGTATGTTGGGTTATTTGATTTAATTTGTTAGAGTCATGGTTTCCATCTCCAGCCCAGGTTCACCTGAAATTCACTATGTAGTCTGGGCTGGTATCAAACTCATGACAATACCCCTGCCTCGGTCTCTCAAGTTCTGACATTACAGATGCCGGGTTGCCATACCCAACCAGTCAATTGATTTGGCAAAGATATAAGGATGACAACATCTAACCTGTTCTCTTAACATTTTGTGTTTATTTATTGTGTGTGAGTGCACATATTTATGCAGGCAGGGGCATGCATGCCACACGGGATGTGTGTGGAGGTCAGAGGACACCCTGAGGCATCAGTTGTCTCATTTCATCCCGTGGGTCTTGGAGATCAAAGTCAGGCCACCAGTGTTGGAAGAAAGTGCTCTCACCCTCCAGGCCATCTTGCCGATGAACATAATCCTTTAAACACATGCTGCAACAATTGGATTATCCCAAGCAAGAGAATAAATCTTAATTCGCACCTTATAACATATACCGAAATAGAGCCTAGGAACTAAACAGTAAGACCAAGGTAGAAAACTTCTGGGAGAAAAACGGGAAAACCCTTTTCATCCTTAGTGAAACATAAGAGAAAAACCACAATCCTTAAAAGATTAAAAAAAAAATCAATGGTGCTTTCTCAGAAGTAAAAACTTTTACATTTAGAAGACACTATTCAAAGAATGAAATGATGAACTACAGATTGGTACTAAGCTCTCTGAAGCATGTATCTGAAGAGGCTTCCCTCCAGGATGCCTACCCCTCAAGGCCTAAACAGAAGAAAAACAGCTTAATTAAAAGGTAATGATATACAGAGTTCCAGGAAAATGGCACAGTTGGTAAAAATGATGGTCATGCAAGCGTGAGGACCTGAGTTTGAGTCCTTAGAGCCCACTAAGAACACCAATTTAGAATCCCAGCACTAGGGCTGTGGACATGGGCCTATCCTTGGGCTTCTCTGGCCACTCACACTATCCCAGTAGATGATCTCTGGGCCAGTGAGAGACCTTGTGTCAAAAGACAGACAAACGGGCTGGAGAGATTGTCAAGTGGTTAAGAACACTGAATGCTCTGCCTGTCACAGGATCCAGGTTCAATTCCCAGCACCCTCATGACAGCTCACAACTGTCTGGAACTCCAGTTCCAGAGGATCCGACCCCCTCATACAGGCAAAGCACCAATGCACACAAAAAGAAATAAATCATTAAAACAATAACCCAGATAAACAAACAAACAAATTCATGTCAGAGAACAATTGAAGGACAATACTCAAGAGTTTTCCTCTGACTTCAACACACAGATATACAATACCGGCATGTGCACCTGCACACACGTATGTACCTTCACACATGTGAGCACACAAACCCACACACAGTCATAAACAGACGTTCACAAACATATTTTTCAAGAAGATGTCTGGTGGGCAAATAGGAAATAATTATTGGGATGTTTAACCTTGGTTGCCCCCATAGTAGGAAGCAGTTTCTAGACCAGTAGTTCTCAACCTTCCTAATGCCAGGACCCTTTAATACAGTTCCTCATGTTGTGGTGGCCCCCTCTCCAACCATAAAATTATTTTAATTGCTACTCCATAACTGTAATTTTGTTATGAATCATAATATAAATATTTTTAGAGATAGAAGTTTGCTGAAGGGGTCACGCCCCACAGGTTGAGGACCTCTGCTCTAGGGGCTGTCTTTACTTCCTGCTGGTGAGGGCATCGACTCTGATGCTGCCTCTGCTCACATCCTTCACCAACATCAGAAGCCAGCTTCTTCAACTTTCTCACATGTACTGTGGCTCTTGAGAAACCCTCCAGGCCTTTAGCACAAGGTTGAAATTCCAGAATTATCTAGCTTTGGGGACTGAGCAGCTACTTGGTTTTCAACTTCTCAGCATTCAGACAGTCATTGCTGGATTTCCTAGCCCCTATTGTATACGTCGATCTAATATATCCCCTTTGATATATATATATACTATCAGTTCTGCTTCTCTAGGGAACTCTACCAAATGAAATAATTCATGCTAATTAAAAGCCTTGTACGGTTCTTGCTTAGAATATTCCAGTGAGGAACTAGGGGTGTTGCTCAGTGCTGGAGCATCTGCCTAGAATCCCCCAGTAAGGTGTAAAAGATACTACTTGGCGATTCAGCACCTGCCTAGACTCTCCTAGTAAGAGGTTAGGAACGTGCATGATTCAGTGGTAAATCCCCAGTTATGCACAGGGGCTGTGGCTTCATGGTAAAGCACTTGTGTAGCTCACATAATGGCCCTGGTTCCAGGAGCCAGTACCGCCAAACAAGCGATTCTATTATTTCTCTTTACAAAGACACAGATGCTGTGAGTCCTTTGTCTTTTTCCCTTTGTCTTGCTGTGTCTATGAATTAATTCAACATGGTCATAGGGATTGCATGGGAAAATATTTATTCAAATCTAAAGGGATGTTCAGGCTGCTCTCATTTAAGTTCCTATAGCTGACACGTTATTGGTTTAAATATTTCAAAACCTGAACACTTCCTGGGAATGCCCTGGAGACTGGTCCTTCTCTTCCCCACCTACAATATGTCCTTATGCTGGGAGCAAAAAGCGATCCAACCTTCATAAATAGTTCACACTACTCCAATATGGAATTTCTTTCTCTATTCAGAGATTATTGATTACTGTAATAAATGAGGTACCGTCATTCAATTTCATAATAAAATAGGTTTCTGCTTTGTTCTCATGCTTGCCTGGAGGTTCTACAGGCTGGAATTTGTCTTCAACAGGAAGGTCAGCTTTACAGTTTTATTGAAAGAATTGAACAGCAGAGGAGAAAAATTTATACGTTCCCCCCCACACTCATTGCTGGGTTCATGCCTGACAAGAGATAGGCCAATCAGAGAACAGCATAAGAAAAAAATTATATTCTCTGTATAAAAATGGACAGAATCTGACATAATCATTAAAATTAACCACAGTTAAAGAAAAGACAGACATTGCATGTTTTCTTTCAAGTGCTGATATGTATATTTATAGACATGTAGGTGGGATAACTGTACATATGGAGTAGAGAGGGCACTGGAATGAAGAAAGGGGCTAACGGTAGAGAAAATAAGGCAGAAACAAAAGGGCATATGGAATGTGATAGTCAATCATCATCAAACTTGGCTGTGTGTCACCTGGAAGTCACACCGCTGGGCTTGTCTGTGAGCGGGTTTCCAAAGAGTTTTAACTGACGTGGGACGAGCCATCCTGAACGTGGGCAGCCCCATCCCATGGGCTGTGGACTCAACTGAAGCCTAAATGAGAAAGTGAGCTGAGCACCAGCGTCCATCTTTCTCTGTTTCCTGATGGAGGATGTCATGTGACCAGCCGCCTCCTGCTGCTACCACATCTTCCCTGACATGGTTACTGTGCCCTCAAACTGTGAGTCAAACTTCCTCAAGTTTCTTTTTTTTGGGTGTATTGGGGCGTACTGTCGCCATCACAAGGAAAATAACAAATACAGCTCTGGCAGACCTGCTTAATGTACAAAGAATCGGAAACTATTGCTTTCATGTGTATATGTGTGTGGTGTTCATGTGTGTCTACGTGTAAGCATCTAAACATTTTAAGCATGCGGAAGCCAGAGGCCGGCATCGATTGTGCTCCACGTTCTTTACTGGGTAGTGTCTCTTGGCTGGATATGAAGTCTGCCAATCCTCCAGAGTCTATCTGGCCACTTCCCTATGGCTCCTCAGTCTCTGCCTCTTGAATGCTAGGATTACAGACAGTCACCACACTTTCCCAAGTTTTACATAGGAGTCAGAGATCCAAACACTGGTTCTCATGTGTGCGTGGCAAGCGCTTTATCCAGTGAGCCCGCCGCAAGGCTCCTGAAAATTAAGTTATTAAAGTGAATTGACTCCTGTCCAATTCAAACAGAAGCCATTTGGCTTAAGAGCTTACCTTACCCAATTGGTGGGCTGTTTCTGTAGCTAACTCGGACCCTCACTGCCCTGTAAGTTAATTTCCCCACAGATTTGGCCCCCCGTGTTTTCCCCCAAATTGGCATCATATGTCTGTGCGCTGGGCGTGCTCATGCTGCGGTGGTTTGCAAAGGCTTTCAACACGCAGCCCACGCTAAGTGTTCATTCGTTATCCAGTGTGACCTAGTCATTTTACAGAGAAGGTAACCAGGCCCCAGAAAGACCAGTGGACTTGTCACAGGGACATTGAGGATGTCACAAAGGAGACCACGTAGGTCTCAGAGCAGCAAATGCTAAGGACCTCCAGCCAATTGTCTGTCTTGGAAGCTCCCTTGTCTAGGGAACAAAATATCCTTTGATGCAACCACAATGCAGCCACAAGCTGCTCAAAATATTCCCTATTCTGGAAACAAATAACTCACAATGTCATTACCTGTCTGATGCCTTTTGAAGCGGCACTGCTCCCAAGAGTGCTCTGTCACTGGAATGACAGCCCCTCATGTTGTACAGTTCCCAGAAGGTGACATTTGGCTTTTGTGCTTTAAAAGGCACAAGACAGATCATAGAAAGTGCCAGTACATTCCAGAAAGCAGAAGGCTTACATTAGACCATCCAGGGGGTGAAGAGCAGGAAGTGCTTGATAATATTTATTTACTCTGTCCATTGAAATCTCTCTCAGTTGTGGCTTAGTAAAGAAAAGAGTTTTATAAGGGCCAGGGAAACAGCTCGGTTGATAAAGGGCTTGCCACGCAAGCAGGAAGGTATAAGTTCGGTACCCAGACCCACATTCAAAACAAAACGAAAAGCTAGGTATAGTGGCAGGCGCTTGTAATCCCGGTGCTGGGGAGGTTGGTTCCAGGTAAAACTGAGTGACCCCGTCACTGAAAACAAGGAAGAGAACAGACCCACATCCCCGTGCCTGGCCCCAGCTTGCCTAACTCTGTAACTTCACTTCCTGTGCAGAAGTCAGCCTTTTCTGTAAAGATCTAGAGCGCGAGGGTTTTCATGCTCTGCCGGCGGTGCAATCTGTGCAGCTACCTACTCAATTTTGTCTTTCTAGCACTAAACAGACGTAGATAATATGGAAAGAGATAAGCACAGCCTTTCCAGTACAACAAAGACTGGCATCAGACCAGCTTGGCATGCAGGGGTGTTGTGTGAATTGCTTTTGAGTGATTGTTGACCGAAATAGATGACAGAAGCAGCTTTTGTGGGCTATGCATGAAGCTCAGGCGGTAGTATACTTACCTGGCATGCCCAGAGCGCTGGGTTCCATCCTCAGCACCACACAGAAGCAGGTGTATTCATGCATCCCTATAATCTGAGTACCAAGGAGGCAGAAACAGGAAGATTCCTAGGATTTGCTGGCTGGTCACTTTAGCCTGCTTGACCAATGAGAGAATTCATCTAAAATAAGCAAGGTGCACTACCCTCGAGGAATGACCCCTGAGGTTGTGCGCGCGCGCGTGCACACACACACACACCCCATCTGATTGAGAGGTCTCTATATGACAAGCATTGTCTGTTGCTTTAACATATAAACCGGAAGATTTAAATAGAATGCCCATCTACTTCTCACTAGCTATGTGAACTTGAAAGTGACACCTAGTCTCTCTGAGCTTCAAGAGCTTCAGCTCTGAGTAGCAACATGAATTCTTCCTGCCAACGATTGCTGTAAAGATTAAACAGGATCGGTATCAAAGCTCCGTGGTAAGACCTACTTTTTAATGTATAAATACATAGCAAACTGCTTTTCTTTTAATATAAACTGAATTCTCAAAGAGATTAAATCTGAAGGGGGTTTAATCCTTCCAGCAGTGGGCACTGCTCTTGAAGTTGTAATCCACCGTGGAAATGGGGGATCATTTAGACATTGCAAGAGTCTCAAAGGTCTGAGAATGGATTTTCAGATGTCTCCAAGGCCAGAATTTTAATAAAATGTACATTCAGCGTAAATTATATTACTCGCATGAAAATTTGCTTTCTGGTACAAATAGAGATGGCTGGGAGATGAGTGCCAAGCAGGGCTGTATTATTTTCAGTCCGATCAATGTTCTCCTGTGCTTTCCTGGGAGGAAGACAGATAAGGTGAGGTCACCCCCTCATCTCCAGTGATCCTTAGAATGCTTATTCAATAAAATGTTGTGGGGGGGTGCCTGTGCAGCCGGATCCCATATCCCGTATCCTGCTGAAGGGTGAGAACATTCATACTCCCTGATTGTTACCAAGAGCCCAATTTTAATTTGTTTGCTATTTCTGTTGATGCCAAGGCCTGGTTAATCTATCCATTGAAAGTCCTTAAGAATATTAACAGCGAATCCTCATAGAATTGCTGCAGGGTTTTTTAAATGTTTGTGAATTACCCTGACAGGCTTTTAGTTTTAACTCACATTAAGTAGATTTCATTATTAACAAGAATACAAGCAAATTAAAATGAGGCCATTAACATTGTAAACACAATGCTTTTTTTAAAGCATGTTTGAAAAAAAAAGTTGGGAAAATGCATTTTTGCAAAATAAACCTGGCAAAAATAGAGAGGAAAGAAACCAAAGTTAGCCACAGGAACACAGACAAGCTGCTTATAAGCAAGTATAAAGAAATATTACCTAGAAGAAAGTGGATTAAATGACAACTTGGGGTCTGAATTTTGATTTTTGGCCATTTTTTTTTACAAATTAACTTGCTATCAGGTAATTCATTATATGGACAATAAAAATGTGAATAAAATTTGTGAAAAAATTCAAAGAATTTATTAAAAATACCAAAAATGTGTCGACCCTCTTTTTCTCCCTCTGGTGCTGGAGAGGGAGCTGAGGGGTCTTAGGTATGCCAGGTGTAGTAATTATTTGCTACTGTCACAAAATATCTCATAGAAGCAATTTACAGGAAGCTGGGTGGATTTGGGCTCACAGTTAAAAGGATACAGTCTATTTTGATGGGGAAGCAGGGTGGCTGGGGCAGTTCAGTCCATGGTCTATAGAGCTTGCAGTGGTTGGTTGCATCATGGGGGATCAGAAATCAGAGGATTCAGGTGAGAATTGGGATTGTGTATCACCGTTAAGACCCTAAGACCCACCCACCGACCAAGGTCAAAGGCTCCATATCGTCCCTAAAGAGCATCACCTTCTTGGGACTAGATATTCAAACATGAGTCTGCAAGGGACATTGTACGTTCAAAAGAGACTAGAGAGTGAGCTTAGCTCTAAAAGCTAAGCTCTATCCCCAGCACACCTCAAATATATCAACAGTGTCCCCCTCTCTAGACACTACCTGGGTGTCTTATGATTTACTTCAGGTCTCCCATCCAAGCACTAACCAGGCTGTACCCTGCTTAGCTGAGATCAATGGTGTTAATTTAATTCAATGCTTGCACTAATGACTTGGAATTGGGGATGACTTCACAAGTGAAGGACTTCATGCCATAAACATGACTCGGGTCAGATACTGTGTTTCTGGACCTACCACCATGTGACCGGCCACTTCACACTGCAGCTACCATCCTTTCCCCAAAGTCATGGGTACGTGGAATACTCATGCTTCTGTTCCACTTGGTTATAAGCTAAAAGCATCCATAATCCCCACTCAGGTTGAGTAAATTGTGATAAGGGCTCACGTGGAACTCAGGAAAACTCACGAAATGACAGGTTTGCTGGGGATTAAAACAGATGCATATAAACAGACAGGTGAAGAGGGGCATAGTTGAAGATATTGGAAAGGGATGCAGAGTCTCCAGGCCTTCTAGGAGGTCACCACCTTCCTGGTACCTCATTGTATTCATTGTATTCTCTCTGAGACTCTTTATTTGGAGTTTTATCAGGGTTCCATTACATAGACATTGTAGATTAAATCACTAGACTCAGCCTCTAGACTGTCTCCTTCTTGGAGGTCAGGGTCGAGACTGAGGCTCGCAAATCTTTAATGACATGGCTGCTTCCTCTTTACATCAGCTGCATTTTCCAAGGGACACCTCATTAGCATAACCTCTGGTCTGACTGCAAAGAAATTTATACTGAATAACAAAAAGTGGTCTTCTCATTGCTGTCAGTTGGGAGAGTCTGGGCCAGGAACTAAGGAGAAGGCTAAAAATCTACTGCTTCTTAGGTGACAATCTCTAGGGTAGTATAGACCCTGGGACAGAGGCTAGAGAGTAAGGGTGGGGAACCCACTGCCTTGTGGGACAAAGGAAGTGACGGAGTGAAGGCGAAAGAGGTAGATGGATGAGAGAGAGGGTGACAATTGGGGGCACAGCGGTCAATTTTGGCTGTCAACTTGACATAACCTAGTATCACTTGGGAAGAGAGTTTCCATGAGAGATTGTCTGTTGTATCAGCTTATGGTCATGTCTGTGGGGGATCAAGTTATTGATGCGGAAAGATTCAACCTGAAAGTGGGTGGCACCATCCCTTGATTTGGAGTCCTGGACTGTATGAGAGTCAAAAAAGCTAGCTGAGTACCAGGCATGTACGCATGCATTTTTCTCTGCCCTTAGATGACTCAGTGGTTAAGAGCACTTGTTGCTCTTTCAGGGGAGCTGGGTTCTACTCCCAGCACTCACGTGGTAGCTTACAACCACATGTAGCTCGAGTTCCAGAGGATGTAAAGTTCCTTTCCTGCCTCCATCACCATCAGCTAAGTACATGGTATCCTTATACACATGCAGGCAAGGCACTCATACAGATCAAAGAAAAGTAAATACGACATTTCTCTCTGCTTTTGCCTGGGGTGTGACTAGCTGCTTCAAGTTAATGTCTTGGTTTCCTCTCAGTAATGGACTGTAACCTGGAACTGTGAACTGAAATAAACCCATCTCCCCTAAGGTGCTTTTCACTAAGATACTTTATCACTGCACGAGAAATGAATCCAGAGTAGGAGGCAACGGGAGGTGGCCCCAAAGGTGAAGCAGATGACATGGAATGTTGGTGTTTAGAAAACTGCACCTCAACACTCAGCACTTTGTCTTGCCAAATGCCTTAAACTAACTGCAAATTAACCACAGAGCCATCTCTCCAGTCCCAGAACTCATGTTTTAAGCATCATGTATCATGTTTTAGATCCAAAATGGCATCCTGGGCACTGGGGAGATGGCTCAGTTGGCAAATCATTTGCCTTGCAAGCAAGCATGTGGGATATAGGACCCGAGGTCAATACACAGAACATATGTTAAAAGACATAACCAGGCATGATGACTGGCTCTTGTAATCCCAGTACTGGAAACGTGGAGACAGGAAGATCTCTGGGGCTTGCTAGAAGGCTAGCCTAGCCTGTTTAGTGAACTCCAGGCCAGTGAAAGAGGCCCTGTTCCAAAAACCAGCATTGAAAGTACTCCTGAGGAATGGGAAGTGGTTATTCTCTAGCTTCCCCATGTACACATAGGAACACGCTTCTACATACCCATACACATGCATTAGAAAGGGCGAGAGATGAAACGATGGTCCAGCAGTTAAGAGCACCTGCTATTCTTTTAGGGGACTGGAGTCAGGTCCCTGCACCTGTGCCCAGCAGCTCATGGCTGCTGTAACTCTAGCTACGGGGGTGGGGGGGCAGTGTCTTCTTCTTGCTTTCCTAAGCCCCTGTATGCACTCACACAGACACACAAAAAGTGCATTGGTGTGGAATATTAGTTAAAGATGTGCTACATTTGTCTATGCTGAGGAACATTTGTTAAATGATGCAAAGATGTGTTGCATTCTTTTATCTTGAATTTGTTTAACTCTGTGAAGCTGTGTTATTTTGTCTAAAACACCTGATGGTCTAATAAAGAGCGGAATGGTCAATAGGTAGATAGGAGAAAGAATAGGTGGGGCTGGTAGGCAGAGAGAAGAAATAGGAGGAGAAACCCGGGAAGAAAAGATTGAGGAGAAACAAGGAAAAGAATGAAGAGCACCAGGGGCCAGGCACCCAGCTACACAGAAAGTCACGGAGTAAGAAGAAAGGTATCTAGAATAGAGAAAGATAAAAGCCTAGAGGCAAAAGGTAGACAGGGTAATTTAAGTTAAGAAAAGCCAGCTAGAAACAAGTCAACCTAAGGCCAGACATTCATAAGTGAGAATAAGTCTCTATGTGTTTATTTGAGAGCTGGGTGGAGGGCCCTCAAAAGACCAAAGAGTTAAAACAAAAAACAGGAAAACACCCAACTACAATACACTTAATAAAAAATGTAAAAGTCTTTAAAAAACATAAGCAAAGAATATTCTGGACTTCCCAGGGGAGCACTTCCCTTTTCATCTCCTTTGTGCGGCCGTGAGGACACAAACATCTAGCAGTTTTCAACTTTCCTATGGTTTCATTAGGATATTTAAAAAGGGGCATCCTGGGGTCGTGTTGCTGTCACCTCTGCAAGTTTTACAAAACTATCTGGTCTCTGAACCAACTTTGTAAACACACTGACAGGCAAGAGAGGCTGCCAGGGTGTTGCTATGGGAACAGTTGTCTTAAAATCAGGAGTAACAGGCTCTCTGTAAGGGGCTGTGGTAGGGAGGGCAGGGAAGAGATTTGCCCCTTAATTCTTCCTCATTGGGAGGGGGCAGTAGCCTTCTCTTCTCTACCAATTCCAAGAGCTAGGAGGACCTTACTCTGGCTCTCCAACAAGGATGACAGTGTATGTTCAGAGTTTTAGACTGAACAGATTTGGGTCCGAATTCCCGTTCATCCCACTGCCTGGGACTCTGTTGCTGCGTTCATCATGAAGTAACCATCACAATCATATTTACCTTCAGCAGCTGGTGTGACTCTTCGAGGGGACATCTGCAACTTGTCTAAGGCGGTGTGAAAATCGGTAAGAACGAGACACTCCACAGAGCCACTGCACCGAGATGAGATGGTCTGCCTGCCACAGTCTGGTGGTTATTTCTAAGGCAACTTGGAGAGAGATCTCACATCCATTAGAGCCTGATAAGGCGCATGCCTAGGACTGGGAAGCACGCCAGCCTCCAGGTGGCTTACTTTGAGTCAGATGCACCTGAGACTCCACCACACCTGGTATAGCAATGTGGTTTGGACATCTCTGCGTTTGGCTGTTGTGATTCAGTCCAAATTGGACATGCATTCTCTTTCTGATTTTGTGGGGCGTTTCCTTGTGGAGACACAGCAAATGCCTATTTGCCTCAGTTAGGCACTGATGATAGACCGAAGAAATGTTTCCACCCAATTCTAGGTGAGTGAGCTAATGAGTCCATTGGAGGTGTTTTTTGACATCTGGAACACCAAAAATGCCACTCCGGCATGATTGACAATTCACAAAAGCCACGTCCTTGGGGCTCCATGCACTGCTCTCAGGCAGCTCCATCAAAGAATCTTTCATACCAGCCACAGTCATTGTTTATAAAACTCTAGAGGGAAATCCTATAAACCTTGTAAGTCTCAGGATCTTCCTGGGATGTGTAACTTTCCTTGATTTCTTGAACCTTATTAGATTCTTCCTCCCCACCCCCCAAAGGGAATATCTCAATTCAAAGGAAAGTGCTGTACAAACAGGCCTCTTAGTGAGATAAGAATAAGCAGCTAGGATCTAGCCATTGTTATGGTTGGGTTGTGAAATATCTCCCACAGGCTTATGTGTAGTTGGGTTGCATTTACTCTTTGGATCTTTGGAGGTCCTGCCACCCAGCTCCCAAATAAATGACACGGAGTCTTATTCTTTTCTATGAATGCCCGGCCTTACCTTGACTTGTTTCTAGCCAGCTTTTCTTCAATTATCCTATCTTTTATCTCTGGGCTTTTACCCTTCTATATACCTTTCTTTACTTTTTACTCTGTAACTGGCTGTATAGCTGGTTGGCTGCCCCTGGAGTCCTCCTCTCCTTCTCCTTTCTCCCCTTGATCCCTCTTTTCTCCTTCTATTATTTTCTCCTCTGCCTGGCTCTTGGTCACACAGCTCCACAGAGTTAAACAAATGCCACATAAAAGAATGCAGCACATCTTTGCACCATTGAACAAATATTCCACAGCATAAACAAATGGAACACATCTTCAACTAATATTCCACAACACTTATGTATCTGGGTACTTGGTTCCAGCTGCTGGCTCTATTCTGGGAGGATGGGAAACTATGAAATCTAGCTGGTTCATTATTAGGTCCCTGGGAGCAGGCCTTGAAGGACATCTCATCTTTGGTTCCAGTCTTGTCCTCTGCTTCCTAGTTGACTCCAGTGAGAAACTAGCACAGATTTCCCTCCACTGTGGACTGACCAATGGCAGCCACCATGCTGTCCCACCACAGTGGACCATACTATAGGAGACTGTGAACCAAAGTAATCCTTCTCTTTATTATACTGCTTCAGTCAGTCATTTTGGCACAGCAGTGTGAAAAGTTGCTAACACAGCCATGTGCACAGTACCAGCTGTCTATGTCTGTCCCAGTCCAGTCATGCTGGGCTGCCTCTGTCTTCTCGCTTAGATTTTACAGTGACCTGGGAGGGGAGGAGGAAGGCAGAAGGAGCCATGCCTGGGGGTAGCTGCCATGAAGGCTGTGAGAATGCTCGATGACCGACACTGGCTGTGTAATTTAAATAGGGTCGTCTCCCGGAACTCTCCCCCAAGTTTAATGCTCGTGCCACATGTAAATGGTATTAAGAGGGTGGAAAACTGGTGGATCCCTGGGAAGTGATTATGTTTAGATGAGGGTGTTAGGGAGGGGCTGCCGAGACTGAACCCCGGTGGCTCTGTAAGAAGAGGGCCGGAAGGTCACACGGGTACTTGATGACTCCTGGGAACCGTCTCAGGATTGCTCCATCAGAAAGTCCTTCATGGAGCTAAGTGATGTCAGTGCTGAGCCCCTGAACGTCCAAAGCTGGGCAAAATGAATCTCTTTAGAAAGTTAACTGTCTTGGGTATTTCTTGAGAGCAACAGAAAGCTGGTTGTTACATACTGTATGTAGAAGCCCTATGGTTAAGGAAAAGGGGTCCACTTAGTTGGGGAGCCAAATCTACCACATAGAACTGAGAAAGTGGTTAAATCTGGATGAGAAGTGGAGGTATTGATCAGAAGGGAGTCTGGATAGGGGACAGGTAAGAGAAGGAGGATGGAGTAAGTATAAAGGATGGAGAAGGTGGCTTTGGGGTCACTCTGCCATTGATGGACATGTCTCCTGTGTAGGCTGAGGTACCACAGTTGCCTGAGATACCTGGCCTTAACTCAGCCCTTAAGATGAACTCAATTAGAGCCAAGTGTGGTGTCACACACCTGTAACTCCAGCACTCAGAAAATGGAAATAGCAGAATACTAGTTCAAGGTCAGCCTGGGTCACACAGTGAGACCCTTTCAAAACAGAAACAAAAGTGGAAAAGCAAGGGCTGGGAATGCAGTTCAGTGGTAGAGCAGCTGCAAGGTTCTGGGTTTGATCGCCCATGCCCAAGTAACTAATTAAAACATTGAAAAGTGGCAGATCAAGTTGCCACTGGCAAACTCCACATTCTTCTAAGAACTCATGGTAATGAACTTCTCAAGGGGACATTGTCTGTACAGTTACTCAGGTGCCTCTCTGTTGTGTTGACTGCGGAAGACGTAGGACTCACCGGCCATGTGACCCATACTGAATACATACAGGCTATGAGCTGTTAGAGTTTATTCTATGATTAGCTCTACATACGCTTTGATGTTTCTATTCAGGGTGGTCTCTCTCACTTACCCTAACTGTTGTTGTTGTTGTGATTATTACTGTTGTTATTATTTTGTGTGGCAACCTGGATTGAACCCAGGGGCTTCCTGTGCACTTGGGAAGTGTTCTACCACTGAGCTACGACTCTAACCATTTATATATTGACCTGGTTGCCTTCTTATTGCTGTGGCAAAATGCCAAGTACAAAAGCAACTTAAGATAGTGTCTATTTGGATTTACGGTTCTTGGGGGATGCAGTGCCACCAGGGTGGCAAGCCACAGCAACAGGCAGAGAAGGTACAGTGGCAGGAGCAGAGGCTGGCTGGTCACATCGTGTCTGTCCTCAGGAAGAAGGAGCAATGAACGCATGGCTCTGATTCTTCAGTTTAATAGTCCAGGATCCCAAGCAGGAAATGGTGGAATGGTGTCTCCAGCCCTGGCATGGGTCTTCAATCAACATAATTGAGACAATCCCCTCAAAGAGGCCCAGAGGTTTTTCTCTCAAATGGCTCTAGATTCTGTCAAGCTGACGATCAGCATTAACCATCACACGTATGCTTTTAGCAATGAGTCATGGTGGTCCATGTCCACAGTCCTAGCCCTTGAGAGGATGTGTGTGTCGTTTACTTTCCCCCGCTGTGCCAAAATACCAGACTGAAGCAGCTGAGTTATGGAGGTTTACAAGTTAAGAAGAGATGCAGACCATCATGGCAGGGAAGTCCTGTGCCGGAAGAACGAGATAGCTCACCACTTTGC
Organism: Ellobius talpinus; assembly: GCA_001685095.1. Taxonomy (NCBI): domain Eukaryota; kingdom Metazoa; phylum Chordata; class Mammalia; order Rodentia; family Cricetidae; genus Ellobius; species Ellobius talpinus. The sequence continues at coordinate 2,640 of LOJH01003050.1, read as the reverse complement.
CTCCCCAGGAAGCAAAGAGCAGACAGGATGTAGGACTAGTCTACAGAACTCCAAGGTTCGCGCCTTCCTCCTGTCATCTCCAAATTCTACAGGTTTCACACCCTTCCGAAAAAGCTGGAGACCAAATATTTAAACACACGAGCCCATGAGAGGCATTTCATATCAACACTGAGGCTGGGCGACTGTGACTTCAAGGCCAAGTGGAAACTGTGAAACACAGTGAAGGCTCAGCTCTAATCCTAATGTCGTTCCCATGTTAGAACATATGTCCTACATCAGAGTCACCAATGGAATGGGAGCTAGTCCTTGACCTTGTCTCCCAGTGCTCTGAGAACATTAGGGGTCCAGATGCTCAGGCTCGAGAGGACTGAGAGTAGGAGTTCCCCTCGGAAACATGCCTGCATTTGGGAGTAATTACATAGAGGTCATGCACACACACAGACTCTCTGCCAAACCACAAAGGAATCAAGAAGGCTTGAGCTAAAATTGATTGAACAATGGTGTATTAATTTTCTCATCACCGAGGCTGGGGGGCATGACTCAGTAGAGTGTTTGCTTAGCATGTAGGAAGCTCTGGGCTCTGTCCTAAGTACTGTACAAAACAGACACAGGGAAGCACTTCTGTAATCTCAGCACTTGGGTGGCAGAGGGAGGAGCATCCGAAGGCCATTCTCAGCAACACAGAGAGTTTAAAGCCACCCTGGGATACATGAGACACTGTTCAAAATGAATGGGAATAAATAAGTAATCAGGAAAAAAAGGATTTTTTAAAAGCAGTCCTCTTCTTGTTGTTGTGACTACATACATGACAGAAATGACTTAAAAGAGAAAGGTTCATTTTGACTCAAGATCCAGAGTGTTCAATCCAATACGGAGAGAAGCATGAATTGTACTAATGGCTTTCAGCAGTGGAAACTTCTGGTAGCTGGTCATATCATGGCAGTAGACAGGAAGAAGAGAGATCAGCCCAGAAGTGGGGCTTGTGTGTCTATGGCCTCAAAAAAAGAGAGGGGTACCCCTCTCTGCTAGCTAGTCCCCCACCCCTAGATGTTTCACAACTATCTGCTGAGAACAATGTTTTCCAACACACGATGCTGTGAGGGACACTGAACATCCATTCTTCCTGTCTCAGCCTCTCTCAAGTTCTAGGTTTACAGGCATGGACCATAATGTCAGGTAAATGAATCCTTTAACATGTCAGTGTTTACTTTAAACTTGTGTGTACATGTGTGCATTTGTGAGTGTTTGTGTGGATGTGGGCACACAGGTTGGAGGTCAAACTCAGGTCTCTATGTGTCTCTACCTTGGTTTTGGAGATAGTTTCTCACTGGCCTCAAACTCCTCAGTTCATTCAGGCTGAGTGTCCAAAGAGCCTGGAGATGCTCTGCCTCCCCAGTGATGCAATTATAATTATTTGTTCCTATTTTTGTTTGTTTAGTTTAAACATAAGTTATGAAGATTAAATTCAGGTCTGTAAGCTTACAAGGCATCCAAGTTATCACCCAGGGTCTGAAGTATACATTTGCCTGAGACAGATGAATGTATGAATGTATGTGCATGTTCTTGTGTATTGGTGTGGGCATGTGTGTGCCACAGAGTGTGTGTAGAGGGCAGTGGATAGCAGTAAGTTGTCAGTCCTTGCCCTCCCATCTTGTTCAAGACAGGGTTTCTTGATGCTTCCTACTGTGTAAGTCAGGCTAACTGGTCCATGAGTTTCCAGGGATTCTCTCATCTCAGCTTCCCATCTACTGGTAGGGGACACTGGGATAGCAAATGCTTGCCCAAATGTGTTCTGGGGATCAAACTCAAGTTCTTATGCTTGCACAGCAGTGACTCTATCAATTGAGCTAGCTCATCAGCCTCAATACCTTTCCTTAGTATATAATTTTACATAGGGGTAGTGGTTTGGAACCTGTGAGATATCAGAATAATGTTCTTTTTTTACTACTTCCAAATAAGGAAATCACATAGTCTACTGTTAATTCATATATACATCCAAATGGTAATTATTTAACATCTACGCCTTACAAAGCAGCTCTCTGGAAGTACTAAAGATAGCTTCCACTCACTGTCTTTACATTTTGGTAGAGAGATGTCATACCACATTTTTCCTGTTAGAGCTTTGGTACCAAAGAAAAAGAAAAGCAAGGTAACTCATTCTTGGAGGCAGAGAATGAGGTCACTAAATGATTGCAATGTCTAGAGATCCAGACAGGCAGGTGATATGATCAAAGGAGTGCCTAGAAAATGGTACAAAGATCACAGTTTCCCTGGCTGTGGCTGTAGTTGTCTGGAGGGTTGAATACGGACAAACTGGAAGGGACAGTAGCCCCTGTTGTTCCTAGTATTGGGAGGGATGTTGTCCATAGTCCCTGGAAAGTCTCATATTGTTTCTACACATTTGTGTGCAGTCCCTGCCTGGTCACTTTTGTATTGTCCTCCCTGGCCTGAGCCCTGATTTCTGGGCTGGCTGTGGCCGGCTGATCCCTCATGGAAGTGCTCAATAAATGTCAGCTATTTTTATTATCAGGATAACTGGATGCCATACTTCTGCAAAGTTACTGTCCTGGAATCTGTGTGTTTCTTAGAGACCAAGCACAGAAGACTTTCAGGGAAAGGGAGGCAATACCACACTGGATT
>LOJH01003049.1:21961-33678 GCA_001685095.1 Ellobius talpinus | reverse complement strand
GAGGGGGTGGAGAGTGAGTCAGCAGAGGGTGTGTCTGCCAAAAGGATCCTTGCTGAACGCCAGTGTTGGGGACTGAGGGAACAGTGCAGTGTGGCTCTGGCTAGACTTCCCCAAGCCAACCCTGTTCACTTCAGGCCCCACAGTTTGAATAGGAGCCATAAATCTTTGTTGATCTCTCATATGCCAGCTTTTAGGCCACTACTTTATCATACACTTGGCTATGAGCCCCTCAGCAAACCTGTGGGGCTACAAAGGCCTCTTGTTTCACAGATAAGGAAACTAAGGCTCAGAGAGATTTGCCTAAGCTCTACTAGGTAGCACGAGGCAAATTTGGGACTCAAACCCAGATCTCCCATCATTGCGATTGTCGTGAACCTGAGCAATACCCTAGCTTCTACGTCCTGAAGGATGCTGGTGAAACAAAACAAGTTCCGGAGAAACACAAAAAGATAAAGTAGTCGGGAGCCAAGACACAAGTGGGATGGGGGTTGAGATTCTAAGAATGCAAGCTGTTCATACAGAACCCACATACACACCTGTGTGGCTCTTTGGGGACCAAAGAGTAGTTAGGTTCTCTGTCAGTAGTGTAGCTTCCATCTGTTTGCATGGAAAACCCAGGTTTCCTTTAAGACCAAGCCCATACCCCCACCCCACCCCCATGTGCACACACACACACACACTTCTTCTCTGACTCTATGGGTGGATCTCCTCTGTGCACTTACAATCCCTGGGCTCCTCATCCCTCCACTGATTCTACCCACAAGGGCATGGGGCCATACTGACACCTCAGAGACCCATGGGTGGATGCCTGGGTTGTTGAGTGAGGATAACCAGAGGGACCACTGGTAAATAGGAAAGCAAGCCCTGCTCCTCAGAGACACAGGCCGTGCAGCCAACCCATAAGAGGAGATCTGTGAAGAAACAGGGGAAGCAGAGACCCAAGCACTGTGACATTCTGGACCACAGAGCTCTTCTGATTGGTTGGGCAGCTGCTCCAGTGACAGGCCTAGAGGGACCAGAGACAGGAAGAAACCACTGACCTTGAACAGTCAGTGTTCTGACATCTTAGCACGTTGGTCTTTCCCAGAGTCACTCAGATGGAAGGCACAGAACGGGTGCCAAGGAAAGACCCACTGTTTTGTTTGTTGGGTGCTCCAGGCCAGAATGCCAAGGACAAAAAATGACATTTTTCTCTCTGCATGGTAACGCCAAGAATGGAAAGGTATGGGGATTTGAACATACTTCCCAAAGGGTTAAGGAAGCCTACCTGATGGCTCAGTTCCCTGGAAAATAAGCCTTTTCTGATGCCCCAGACTTGAGGTCTCTGTCTCTTATCAGTCCTACACTCCCGAGAGCCTGTGCCAAGCTTCCTGCACTTCTGAGAGCCTGTGCCAAGCTTCCTGCACCTCGAGAGTCTGTGCCAAGCTTATAGTACATCAGACCCACTCCTGTGTTTGGAGACACCTCTTCAGACATAAAGGTTATATGTTAAGGATGACAAGAAACTCCCTTGCCACCTGCCTCTCTGCCCACCTAAAGCAGGATTCTAAGAGGAGGTACAGGTGGGAGGAGCAACCTGGACCCAGACTAGCCCTTTAATGCTCAGCTTCCTGTATTGTGAATGTGCTCAGCAGACTGTTGAGTGTTTTGCAAAACTCAGGAATGTAATGCTTCTTATTAATTCTGTCATCGAACACGAAACTTTACACCTAAAGATGTGTTTCCCCGCACAGGAGTTGGCTGGAAGTGCAGTGACTGTGGCATGGGCTCTCAGGAACACAGAACTGAGGAGGTCGAGACCTGGGAGTCTGCAGGTGCCAGGAGGCTTCTTTTCTGGAGTATTGGGCCACCAGGAAGAGCCCAGCTAGGCTTCCTTAGCCCTCTAGGAGGTCTACTCAAATCCTCCTTGCAGAAGATGAGGGAGGGAGTCGTTTTTCTCAGGGTCCCCCAGACTCCTGAGTTTCCCTCTCTCAAATCATAGCACCCCTACTGGTATCTGCCCTTTGGGCTTCTGTTTACCCACAAACTAAAAATCTGGGAGCCAAGTTCCTCTCCTGCTTACTCAAAACCGCCTTGCTACCCAGTGACGGCTGAATGAGTGAGTGTATCTGAAGAAAAGATACTGGCAATGGTGCAATGCTAAGCTCAAACTCCTACCAGAGCCAAGCAAAACCCTAAGCAAACAGTCTGACCCCTTGGAGGCTCCCAGTCCCAGGGAGCATGCAAGCAGGAAGAAAGGAAGAAGTAAGCCGAAATGAAGGCCTGGGTTGGTCCTCTGTCTCCTCAGTGTCAAGAGGAAGAGAACAGTTCCAGACCAGTCAGCCACTCCGAGGCAGACACAAGAGGCTGTCTCACAGGGCTTGCTCACTGCCACCCTGAGGGGCTTGAAGTGGGGAAGGAGGAGCTCAGCCGCTTTTTCCTCATGAAAAGTGCACCTTGAGCCTTCTAATTAAGCGTCTCCATGACCTCAGAGGCCATGGTCACCTTCCTGCCCTTCCTACCTCTCCCCTTTCCCCCAGATCTGCCTCTCTCTTCAACCGTGGGAGCTAGATGGGCCTTGTGTGGAAGACGTGGTTTCTCTGCTAAGAATGGGGGGGCAGTCTGGTTTCCTGGACTTTATGGCTCCACGTCCTGTGCTCAGACCCCCAATTTACATCTTGTTCAGGGGAGACAGGAGGAGTAATTACCCCTCCTGGAACTTTGAAGGTCAGTTTGCTCTGTGGCAACAGAGGTGTCAAGTGTGATGATTAGCATTAATAATCATTCTTATTAGCAGCAGGGCTTAGTTCTTTTGAAAGGTAAAGTAGTCCTGCAGTGGTTTCCCAACTTCCGAGGTTCCCTCCAGTATTAAGTTTTGTTCTTCAAAAGGGCAACACCATGGCAGAATGCAGGGGAACTGGGAGCCGAGCCATGGGCCTTCTGTAAAGATCATAGGCCACTTCTGGTCACAGACAGAGAGATGGCACTGGCAAGACTCACTGGGATCGAGACATTGGACAATTTCTCCAGGTACCCAAAAGAGTCCTGCCTCTCTCCCCAAGCCCCTCTTCTCTCTTCTCCCCATAAGCTTCTGCAGCAGGGTGCACTGGGCCCCATGTGCTCCTTTGATGGTACTTTTCCAACCCTGGACTGTTACAAATGCAAGTCCATCCACCCCAAAGGCCTTCTCCCACTGTGATGCTTACTGCCAGGCACCCCATGGGTCTCTCATGTGCCGCTGGGTGCTCCAGACCTTCCTTTTGCAGTGTATGTAGATATCTGTCCATCCCTGCGATGCTGGGGAGTTGTCCGTTCACTCACTCCATTCTCTACCTTGCTTTGACAGAGTGAACATGTAAGTATCTATTCTGTTCTTTACAGCTGGCTAATTGAAACTGAATAGGACTGACAAGATTTCCCATCAGCGCAGCCTTACGCCAGAGACCTGCACGTGTGTCTCCAGAACTAGAACAGGCTGAGGAGCCAGATTCTTCTGGATCTTTTATTGTTTAAATTGTGCCATGCATCTGAAGGGGGGGTGTGTCTCTGTGTGTTCTCTCCTCCACTCAGACATACTAGAAAGACTGAGACCCGAGGCAAGCCAGTCTTAATTTCTAACCTTGGTCAAGGTTATTTACGCAAGGTGACCCAGCCAGGCCAATGGCAGAGTAGCTATGGGACTTTCCTATCTGATCTTCCCTTCACTCACTGAAGTGAAAATGGAAAGCTACACTGTATGTATGGTACCATCTACTCTTCTATTGCACATATTCCTTCCTACAAATCTGAAGAAGAGCTACACAGCATTGGGAGGCAAACCTGGAGCCCTGCCAATCATTCTGCTTGCTGTGGGTAGGAAGCTCATGAGCACTATGGTGATTTGAATGAAAATGGTCCCCACAGACTCAGATATTTGAATATTTGATTTCACAGTTAGTGGAACTGAGTAAGAAAGATTGGGAGGTATGACCTTGTCAAAGAAAGTGTGCCACTATGGTGGGCTTTGATGTTTCAAAAGCCCAAACCAGGCCAGTCTTGCTCTCTTTGCCTACTGTCTGACTATCAGGACTAAGCTCTCAGTCACTGCTCCAGAACCAGGTCTGCCTGCGGCTGCCAAGCTCCCCACCATGATGGTCGTGGATAAACCCTCAAAACTGCAAGCAAGCCCCTAGTTGTAGTAAGGAGGCCACTTGTTCATTTCCCAGCTGCCCAGACTCCTGAAATAACCAAACAGAAACTGTATTATTTAAATCACTGCTTGGCCCATTAGCTCTAGATTCTTATTTACATCTTAATTTAATCCATTTCCATTATTTTATATTTTACCATAAGGCTCATGGCCTACCTGCAAGGTTCTGGCATGTCTGTCTCTGATGGTGGCTCCATGGCTTCTCTCTGACTCTGCCTCCTTTCTCCCAGCATTCAATTTAGTTCCCCCCTCACCTAGCTCTACTCCACCCTATCACAGGCCTAAGACAGTTTCTTTATTAACCAATGGTATTCACAACACACAGAGGGGAATCCCACATCACCTAATTAAATGCTTTCTTTTATAAATTTCCTTCATCGTGGTGTCTCTTCACAGCAATAGAATGGTGGCTAAGAAAAGGAATGTCAGAGAAAAATCTGAGTAGACAATAGGTAGAGGTGGCTAGAGGCACAGAGGCCCCAATGTGGGACACGTGGAGCTAACCCCATGAGGCTGGATCCATCCATGCCCTTATCACCAATTATCTGAGCTTAGCTGGCTCGTGTTTGGGTTTCTTTAACTTGGGCTTACAGGCCATCAGGAAATAACACTAAATACCTCTTCTTATTTCATTCATGTCCACTGGGTCCCATGATGAATGCAAATACTTTTCAATGGTCTTACTCTCGGATATATTACTTATTACTGCAGGCAAGCTAATCTTCCAATATCGTTTCCTCAGTGAAGCAAGTAAAATCCACCTGTTTTAGAGGTTGTCTGACTGAGGCTCTGAGAAGCACAGAGACCTGGGTCCCACAGCTATTACAGAATGCCAGATCCTATGCTAGAGTCTCCATGGAGTTGTATGCCTTCATGCTAAAATCTCATGGCTCTATGTGCTGAAAACAAGGCAGTTTGGCTAGCTGGCCTCCTGAGAGTCTCTCTACTTCCTGCTGTGGGGTATTTTCCCACTGCTGTGACAAAATGCCAGACAAGAGCAAATTTAAGGGAGGAAGGGTACACTTTGGCTCACAGTTGAAGGGCACACTCCATCCTGGTGAGAAAGTATGGTGGCAGGGCCTTGAGGCAGCTGATAGTGCTGTATCTTGAAGAAGAATGGAGAGAGATGCTGGTGTTCAGCTTGCTTCCTCCTTTGTATTTTGCCCAGGACCCTAGCCTAGGTGCTGCCACCTTAGTTAACCCAGCCTAGAAACTCCACCACAAACACAACCAGAGGTTTTCTCTGAGTTGATCCTGTCAAAATTAGAGTATCAACTCACACCCACCTCTACAGAGGCTAGTGTGTATCTCCTTCTATTACACCACCTCTAAGGAGGCTAGTGTGTATCTCCTTTACATCTCTAACTGCAATCTCTCAGGACCTCCCTGCAGAGCATCTAATCCTACCACATGTTGTTTGGCCACAGCCGCCTCTGGGAACCTTGGTGTAAGCAGCTGTTGTATTGGGATATTTGGTGTGGTGGTTTGAATAAGAACAGCTCCTACAGGCTCGTGTATTTGAATGCTTGCTCATCAGGGAGTGAAGTGGCAATACTTGAGAAGGATTAGGAGGTGTGGTCTTGTTGGAGTAGGTGTGGCCTTGTTGGAGGGACTGTGTCACTAGGGGTGGGCCTTGAGGTTTCAAAAGCTCAAGCCAGGCCCAGTGTTTCTCTCTCTGTGTCTTCCTGCTACCTATGGATCCTGATGTAGAACTCTCAGCTACTCTCCAGCACTGTATCTACCTGCACACCACCATGATCCCTACTGTAATGATAAAGGACTAAACCCCGAAACTACAGGCAAGCCCCAGTTAAATGCTTTATTTTATAAGAGTTGCCATGGTCGTGGTGTCTCTTCACAGCAATAGAAAACAAAAACACTTGAGAAAGAAGGTTCCGAGGAGAGGCAGAAGCAAGGACAGGATGTTGCAAAAAGGTTCCACTTTCATTGACAGAGATGTAGATAGACAATGGGAAATTGGAAATGATTTTTGTAAAGCCCTACAAAATCAGTCTTAAATCTAGACCTATTGATAATTGACATGTTGGGCAAGCCACTACATATCTTATTTCTCTATGTAATCATCCGTGAAGTAAAATTAATGCCATCTTTGAAAATGTATGAGTTTGTTTTGTATATATCTATGTGTGTGTCTGTATCTGTATGTGTGTGCATATGAGTGTATAATATGTATGTATATGTGTACATATATGTGTGTTTGTGTATGTGTGAATTTGTGTTTATTTTTAGTGTGTGTGTGTTTGTGGTATATGTGTGTATGTGTTTCTGGTATGTATATGTGTATGTATGTGTGTGCATGTATGTGTGTTTGTGGTATATGTGTGGGTGGTGTGTGGTATGTGTATATGTATATGGCGTGTGTATGTGTTGTGTGCATGTGTGTATGGTGTGTGTATATGAATGGGTATATGTGTTGTGTGTGTGTGTGTACATGTAATCTCCCAAGGGTGCCTAGTATGTGGTAGCTGCCCAGTAAATTTTTTGTCCCCTTTTCTTCTTTTTGCCTCAAAAAAAAATCATGTTTTGTTCTCCCAGTGGAAATCCAGAAGGAAAGAGCTGTGTGGCCCAAAGAAATACCCACTATACTTCCCAGTAGTAGCCATTTCCTTCTCAGCCCTGATGTTCCTTCCTGCTTCTGCTATTCAATTACCTCTCATCCTTCATCCAAATCTCACCCTCCCAACTCTGTCTGCAGAATATTTTCTTGGATGATTAATTTGCACCTAGGTTTGACCTGAAAGAATGTCTAATGACATCTTTCTACAGAGAGTATTGTCTTATCCAACACAGAAAATGGAAGGAAGCCAAAAAAGGGAGGTTAGGGTCTTGAGGATGGAAAAAGAGTACAGCAGATATAAGAGACCTATTGTTTCAAGGGCTTTCCCCAAGGAATATATTAATAGCCACAGGAAAGATCAGAGCACACCCGACATATTTACAATCACTGCACCAGGTTCTCTATGTTTGCCATCTTGCCCTCACACACTTCTTTCTCTTATGGTCAAATGTTTCACAGCCTTCAAGGCTCAGCAGAGCCTTTTGATATAACATGAATTAGCTCATGTGTCTGACTGATGCCAACAATGGGTGTTGTGAATCTGAGCAGGGCAGATGCCTAAGAAGCTTCTTAGGGGACTGTCAGGGATCCTGTGCTCCCTTTTAAATTATTTATGTATGTATGTATTATTTTTAAGATCTTGCCACATACCAAGGCTGTGTTTGGACTCATTATGTAGCCCAGGCTAGACTTGAGCCTATGACAATCCTCCTGCCTCAACCTCCAAGCACCAAGATACTTGTGTGTGTCATCAGACCCAAGTTTGCTTGTTTGTTTGTTCATATTGGCGACTGAAGCTCAGACCTTGCACAAGCTAGGCAAGTGCTCTAGTACTGAATACATCCCAGGCCTAATATTCTCCTTAAATATGGTATTTGTCTCCTCTCTCTACTCCCATAACTACTACTGCTGCTGCCGCTGTTACTTTTATGTCTTTCTTCCTTTTTAAATTCCTTTGTAAATCAGGGACTGGAGATGTAGCTAAGGCTAAGTGGTTAAGTACACTGGCTACTCTTGCAGAAGACGTGGGTTTGAGCCCCAGTACCCACCCACATGGAGGCTCACAATCCTTAATTCCAGTTCCAGGATATTTGATACCATCTTCTGACTTTGTAGGCACCAGACACATATGTGGTGCACATACATGCAGGCAAATCATGCATATATATACACACGCAGAAATAAAACTAAAATTTAAAGAATTTAACATAAAACTCTAAAATTAATGTGACCAAGTGATCGATCAGCTTGCCTGGTCTTGGCACAGAGGCACTGCTTCTTGAGAACCCGTCCAGTCTTCAGCACACTGGTCGGTAACAGTATCAATACCAGTCCAAAAAAAAGTTTTACAAGCAACTCCCTCAGCTGCTGTTCTTCAGATATTCACTACGTATGCAGTTCCTCAAAGGATTTAACTAATGGGATCTATGTGATGTTATTTCACTATCCTGCGGACCCAAGATTTTTTCAGCTTTTCCTTGCTACACCCTAGAATAATATCTTCCTGTGAAATTAATTGATTTTATGAAAACTGCTCTGTTTCTACTGAGAAGTATTATGCCTGTGCAAAAGGTCTTAAAAGTATGTGTTTCTCCCACTTTGAGGTAGAGATTTCTATCTAGAGACTGGCTTGGTGTGGTCAGCAAGTAATAGAATCCTTCAGCAGCCCTCCCTGCCTTGCTCTTTCCAGCTCCTGCTATGTTCTAGCAGCTGTGGCATTTTAAACAACAATTGCGCACTTGTGGGAATCAGGGCCGTCTAATCCAATTCTATTAACACCTTAGACATTCCTAGTTAGTAAGGATCTTCCCTTAACATAGTTGAAATGGAAACCTCTGGGCCACAAGGGGAGCTGTGGCAGAGTGCTTGCCTCTGTGCGCAAGGTTCTGGGTTAAATGGACAGCACTCCCCAAAATGTAAATTAACAATAAATAAATAAATAAATAAGTAAATAAGTAGTAAATAAGTAAATAAATAAATGAAAAGTAGCTGTAGTTTCTACTAATTAATTGTGTTCTTTCTAACTAGGGACACAGAAAGCCAAACCCAGGCTCAGACAGCTAGTGGTCCTTCAAGTATTGAAGAATGTTTACATACCTTTTCTTGTGCCCTCCTTTTTTTATTGAAGTCCCTTCAATAGTGGCCAGGGTAATAAGATTTTGAGATCTTGGTCACTGTCCTCTTAAGTCTGTTCCACTTCCCTTCCCTTGAAAATTGCCTGATCTGAACAGTAGTGTAGAACTAGCCCCCCACCCTCTTGCTTCCTGAGTAAACGCCTAACTATTTGACCAGTGATTGTGTGTGTGTATGTGTGTGTGTGCATGCGCGCATGTGCGCGCATGTGCATGGATGTGTTGCTACTTTAAACACAGTAGACAGATTCACTAGGTGGATGCAGAATGAAGATTGTTGAAAACACAAGAAGTAAAGACATTTTTTTTAGTTAACTTGGGGTTAAATAGTATCTCTCTAAAATATATAGCCACCTAGAAACTCAGAATATAATATTACACAAATAGCTATTCCAGATGTAAGCTAAGGCTCTCTAGTATGAGGGCACTAATCCATCTTGCTAGTGGAGAAAACCGTGGAAACTAAGGCAGAGGAGAGACAATATGAAGACGCTTAAGTGACCTTTCGCGCTGCTCTGACAAATGCCTGACATTAACAACTTGAAGAAAGCATTTCTTTTGGTCAGTTTAAGAAAATACACAGTTCATCAGAGCAGGGAAGGCACAGCAGCAAGACTGTGAGGTGTCTAGTCAGGCCATCTGCCCAAGGAAGCAGAGTAAGAAATACCTGCAGTTAGTTCCAGGACCCCAGCCCATAGGAGGTACCATGGGTGGGCAAATCTTCCTTCCTCAGTCACACTTCCCTGGGGACACTCTCAGAGAGACACATAGGTGATTCTAAATCCAGTCAGAAAGTGAAGATGAACTATCATAGGAAGAGACTATGTAATGATGGAGGCAGAAATGAGAATGCACAGAACTCTGAGAACTGGCGAGGAATCCCAGCCACTGCCACAACCTTGTTGGGAACAAGGACAGCTTCCCCCTTGTGGCCTTCAGAGACAGCGTGGCTGCTTACTCCTTGACTTCAGACTTCTCATCTCCACAACTGTGAGAACAGATTTCGTGGTTGTTAAAGTCTTCTGGCGTGTGGCAACTTGTTATAACTTCTCATAGGTCGGTATGGGAATGCTGCCTCTTTATTCTTCCTCTTTTACACTCATCCCTAAAGAATGCTGTGTGATTATTGAGAAAATATTCAACTAAATTAGGAGACATGGCTTCAAAAACTGACTTTACTGCTCACCGGTTGAATGGCATCAAAAGTAACCTAGGTTCTTGGATCCTCAGTTTGATCGTTAGAGAAAATAGAAACACAAATATGTGGCACACAGGATCAGTTCAGTGACCAAGAGTGGTAAGGAGCAGGAATTTTACAGCCTTTTCAGACACCAGCTATTTGATGCTTGCTTGCTCCTTCCTCCTGCCTCCTTGTTGTTGAGCAAGTTTTCTAGAGGATTCTATTTTGTTTTCCTCTACATTTTCTATGAATTCTATGATTTTAGTCCTTTTTAAATTAGCTTTTCAACCTTGTACATTTTTTGTTTTGTTTTTTTAGATTGTCTTGGTGTTATTTTGCATCTTGTTTTCCAGATTCGTTGGTTAGATATTTAGTTGCTTATATCTCATTCATTCTAATTTCTAGGTGTGAACACAAACACTAGGAATTGACTTTTAACTTTTGACTATGACTGTGGCTGTATTCTGCCTTCATATCAGGTACCTTTATTTCCAGTTTATTAAATGGTTTATAATTGCATATTTTTATATCACTATTTTCTGAATTACTATTAGCATATTAGCTCACATTGTACCTTGACCTAACTGATCTAAGAACTTGTTATCATTATGCAGAAGCTATAAAATTTAAAATTTTTGGCAAATAGCTTTCTTGATGGCATCTTTTAGGTAAAATATATCATGGTTGATGAAACACATGCATACACACATACATGCATGCACACACACATATTCTTATCATGAAATCAGCAATCCCAGAATGTCAACAGTTTGGGGGATTCAGATATTTTTTTAAATGGTTGCATTGCTAAAATGTCTGAATGCTCAGACATAATGAATACATAAATGTATTATGCTCAGAAATTAAAAAAAATACTGCAGTCCCACCCATACCTTTATTATCAGCAGGGCCCAGTGGCACTGACCTCCCAGGACTCCAGAGCAAGCATCAGTGTTTTGTAAGGCTGAATACAAAGCCCATTTCCCTGTAGAGTCTTCACAGACCATCCTTGTCACATCATGCACTTTGCCTACCAGTCTAGAATTCTGCTATGGCTAACAAACCATAGTGTAAACTCCTTCAGAGTTAAGGCTGTGTCTCATACTTCTTTCTACACCTTCAGATAACCCCTGGATTCTTCCTTCTTTAATCGTGCACTAGCAAACAGCAAGCACCATGAGTGTTTGGGGCCACATTTTACAGGACACCTATGAAAGTGGACTCTGAAATGTTAGGTCAGGAGTAAAGCTGGAAAGTGGCGCAGTCAAAATAAACTCTCAAAGGTTAAAGTCAACCCCTGACCCCTGAGAAGCATGATGTGAATATCTCCAAATTTAAGAAATACACATTTGTGTAACATGACGGCCTGCTTGTTGGGGTTTCTGTCCTGCCCAGTTCCCACAGCTGGTAAATCCCAAAGAAAATCACACAGAGGTCTACATAAGTTATAAACTGATTGGCCCATTAGCTCAGGCTTCTTATTAACTCTTGTAACTTATATTAACCCATTATTCTTACCTATATTAGCCACATGGCTCAGTACCTTTTTCAGTGGGGTATGTCACATCTTCCTTCTTAGGTGTCTGAACAGGACTGCAGGAAAAACTTTCTTCTTCCCAGAATACTCCTGTTCTCATTGTCCCACCTCTACTTCCTGTC
>LOJH01003049.1:9729-21923 GCA_001685095.1 Ellobius talpinus | reverse complement strand
GGCTACTGGCCAATCAGCATTTATTTAAAACATAATTGATAGAATACAGAATTGCCCCACACCACATTTGGATCACAGGAAGCAGAAAAAAAAAGTCAGGCTGACCTGTCTATCTACTACGGCACCCACAGCTCATGTTCTGACAAGTGTAACAGTTGTAGATTTACTTTTTGCATTGCTGTGGCAGCAGCTACTTAAGGATGAAGAGTGTCTTCTGGCTCACAGTAGAAAAGGGATTCAGTCCATCACAGCAGGGAAGGCATGGCAGCAGGAACAGGGGGCAGATAGTCACACTTATCTACAGTCAGAATCCAGAGCACAGACAGGACTCCACCCTCCAGGCTCACCCTTGTGACTCCAACAAGACTCCACCTCCTCAAGGCGCTGTGACCTTTCCAAACAGCACCACCAGCTGGAAACCAAGAGCTCCAATGTGGGAGCCAATGAGGGACATTTCTCTTTAAATCACAGTGGGGGTGATGACAATGGGCTCCAAGGGGACTCAGAATAATCAGCACACAAGTAAGACAGATGCCTTACCTGTGCACCCCCTCTGTGCACGCTCAGTGATGCCCACAGCAGACCTGTGAAGCAGACAAACAAGACCATTGTCTGCGCTTTGGAAAGTAGGTGTTTAAAGTTCAAAAAAGATTAATCTTTCCAAGGTCAGAAAACTAGCAGAGGGTTGAAACAGAAGTAAACCAAGATCTTCTGTGTCTTGCCCTCGTCTCTTTTCTTCAGGCTACAGTGACTCCAAACTGCTTTAGGAACTCTAGACGTAAGTGTGTGCATTTCATCACCAACTTGAATGACCAGATCGCCACTCATGGAATTTCCTCTGGATAAACATGTGCTTGAAGACACTGGAGAATGAACACACAATCCCTGCCCTCGAGAAGCCCACAGACTTGTCACAGGATAACTGCAATGCATGAGACAAATCATATCTGCTGTGAAGGCTATGACAGAACTGAGGAAATTAATAAAGATATTAAGCAACATTTGTTGGGCACTTACTATGCAAAGACTTGGGGCAAGGGCATCACTGAGGGAGGGGTATGGAGAGGAGACATTATTTTAGGGCAGCCAGAAACTGACTGCAAGGGGTTGGCCTGCAGCTAGAGAGTCCAGAGCGGCTGAGCTCTCTCCGGCCTTGACCTGGCTCCAAGGGAGGCACAGATGGCCAAGGCTATTTGTTTGTAGGTTACATTTTTTCCCCCTGAGCAGATTCCAAATCCCAGTTTCCGAAGAGAAAACAGACTTATTGGGCCAAAGGCTTTCCCTGAGAAGTGTCCTTGTGGCTGTATGCCAGCACAGGATTCCCCCCATGGCCCAGACCAGCAGTCGGCAGGCTGGAGCCTTCCTCAAATCCTTCACTAAGGCAGGGATTAGAAGTCATTCCCTGGGAGGTTTTCAAAAGAGTCATGTGCCCAGCGGCTCTGCCCTAGTATTTAAGCCCGCCCAACTTTGGCATGCATCCTGGTGACGTTTCAGTGCCTAACAGGCTCACCCTCCTTTTTCCTGTTTGGCCCGGCCCTATGCTTCCTGCCTGCTGGGCCACATCTTCTCTGAATGTTCCCTAACAGTGGTGTTCCCAACCCTTGACCCCAAAACCAGAGTAGATTGTGGCTTTGACTTCGGTGCTGGACAGATCCATGGAAGCAAGTCTGCTAGCAGCCAATCTGCTGCCCTGCAAGTAGACAAGTGTTGTCTGTCTACTCTTGTGCCCCAGCACCCATGCACACCTCTGCACATCCTGTACCCCTAGTACCCTCTGCCCACCCCTGTACATCCCCTATCTATGAGCCAGTCCCAAACCAAGGGTGGGAGGAGAGGAACATTCCACCTGAGTGCAGATGGTAAAAGGACCTGGGGGTATTATCTGTTCCAAACTCTAAAAAGTGAAAAAAATTCAACGGGTCAGGTTTTATTTTGTTTTAATCACACAGAGGGAACTCTGCAGTGTCACGGGAAGTGGGGGTTGGGGAAAGGACATTTCTTTCCTGACGTGTGGGAAGAACAAGGGCATCTAAGTCAGAGGCCTCTGCTCAAATCCCAGCTCTGCCTGCCGGCTAACATCTCCTGGGTGAAATGGCTAACCTCCCCGCCCGCTGTGCCAAGGTCTCAGCAGGAGGGCAAACATTCAGTAGGTATTACCAGCCTGAGGAGTGAGTACTCATGCTGCCCCTTCCTCCCTGGGATCCTAAGGCAGCCGTGCTGGAGCGCTGGTCTGTTTTACTTCACAGGCTGTTGGTCACCCGTGAAGCTGAGTCACCCTGAGTTCCTCCTGCCTCGAGGCTATGCTCTCCAGAAAAGGATGTGTGTCTGTGCCAGCCTCAGGTTCTGAGTGGACACGCTGTTCCGGGAACCCTGCAAAAGCTGACAGGGGATGTGAGGTTGCTCACACAGGCCTGGGCTTCAGTGGCCCTAGGGTTTCTTCGTGCTAGGCATTTCCAGTGACGATGCAGACATGTAAGCTGGGAAGGGCAGGAGCGTTCATGAGAAAGCATGTGTGGCACCCAGCACCCTGGTAGGTACCCAGAGGAACCCCAGTGGTCTTCTAGGGGGAGAAGAGTTAGACTGAAGGCCAGGAGACAAAGAAGAAGAAAACAGTATTACCATACCTTTTCTCAGTATGTAATACAGCTCTCATGTTGTCTCCCGAATGTCTGCTTGTTTGGAGGGGGCAGGATTATCTCCTCTTCCAGAAGAAAAGTAGAAGCTTTAGTGAAGTGATACCACTTCCTGAAGTCACGCCAGTTAGCTGTGGTCTGGTGTGGCCTTGTCACCTGCAAGAATGTGGCTCACTTCACAAACAGGTGCAAGTGCCCAGTGTCCTAGTGGCTGGAGCACAACCCAAGGAAGGAGGCGGGGCACATGTGGGACCTCTGCTTCACAGATAAAGAGTTGGAATTCAGAGAGGACACAAGAAAGAGGGGCAGAACTCAGGCCTCAGAAGGAGCACTCAACAGCCTCTCTGGTGTAGGGGGATGGGTAATCATTCCCTTATTCTTTCAGCATCAGATTGAAGCAGGGCTGCCAAACACCTAGACGTGGTCTGCCAATGAAAGCCAACCCCCTCCAGCAGCTCTGACGCCCTGTTAATGCCACCCCCAAATCTTCATATTAAAACACAGTTCTCACTTGCTGTGGTGCTGCATGGTGAAATCCCAGCACTTCGGAGATAGCGGCTGGAACAGCTCAAGCTTGAGGTCAGCTTGTGCTACATAGTGAGGTATACACAGGAAGGAGGAAGGAAGGGATGGGGAGGGAACACAGGACCAAAGATGGATTGACCAGAAGTGATGACCAGTTGAGGTGGATGTGGAAGACAGAGGCAGGAAAGAGTTCAAGAGTTCAAGGTCATACTTGGCTATTAAAGAGAGTCTCTGCCATACAAAAACACACACCCTGGCCTAAGTTCCTGTGCTAGTCTAGACTACAGATTGAGACGCTGTTTCAAAACCAAGGAAAGAAAGAGAAGGACAGAGGAAAGGAGGAAGAAATGTGGGAGACTGCGCAACGATCTCAGACTCTTTGCCAATAAAAAGTAGATAGGCAGCTCTACCTCTATCATAGATTCTTTTGGCTGTTGTTTTGAGACAGGGTCTTGCAACCTAGCCCAGTCTGACCTTGAACTCCCTTCCCCTTTCCTCAGCCTAGTGTTCAGGTTCTAGGGGTAAGCACCCGGCTTATCACATCTTACAAAACCTCAGATTATATGTTCTCCTCTTCCCATCCATCCTCCAGCTTAAAGTCCCCCACCAATTCTAAAGGAAGGTGTAAAGGTGCTGCAGATAGATCTGGAGAGTTCCACACGGGACCCTGTACGCACAAGGGTTAAGCAGACAACACTGGATGACTTATAAGCCATGAATAACACATGTGCATTATCTGGTCATGATTGGTGTGGATCCTGAAATGCAGGAGTTCTCATGACCATTGCTTCAGGGGTGGGGAAAGGGCCATAGTCCCAGAGACAGGTAAAGTGGGGAGAATCTGCTTGTGGAGCTTCTTCTGTGTTCTAGGAGGGAAGTGAGGTGGAGAGCAGAGAAGGAGCTCATGGAAGCCCGTCCAGATTTGCAGAGGTGTGCAGAGAGTGAGAACCCAGGCCCTTCTGGCTTCACGCTGTTAGCCTGCCCTCTGGGGACATAGCTATCCTCCCTCAAAGGCAAGAGGTGGCAAACCTCTGAAGGCACTATCTTCTTCCTGCCTGGAACCCCATGCTTGCTATAGGGTAATAATAGCTGCTGAATGCTGCAGTCAGAGACACACGGACTTCCAGACTAGCCCCTTGAATAGGCTGAGCCTTTCAGATGTCATGCCTCACCCAGGTTTTCATGGGATTCTTCTTAAAAAAATTTGCATTTCTATCTAAAACTGCAGTTGTTTTATGGGGATGGGGAGAGCGTGTGTGCCACAGCACATGTGTGTGGAGTTCAGAGGACAGCTTTTAGGAGCTGGCTCTCTCTTTGCTCCACATCGGACCTGGGGCTTGAACTCAGGTCAACAGGCTTGGTGTCAAGCACCTTTACCTGCTGGGGTTTGTTTTGTTGTTAGGAGTAGAGGATACTTGGTGGGTATCTTCAGTGGCCTGTGCCAGCTGTTGTTCTGGAAGACAAGCAGTTGTCTTGTCTCCCTGAGCCTACAGTGAGGTACTTACTTCGAAGTGCTCACACACTCAGGTGACCGCAGCAGAGCTCTGTGTTACACTTTTCAGATTAGGGTGGGAACATTGTTTGTGGCTGTTCCTGCCCCTGCCTATGCAGTCACCTCAGCCATCTTGCTGTTGTTGCTGCCACATGTCCAGTGTGTCCCCACGTCAGTCTTTGTGCTTGCTGTCCCATCTACTTCTAATGTTCTTCCTCCCAATCGTCAGCCCATCCTCACAACTGCATTCAGGGCTCTGCAAATGCCACTTCCTCAAAGAGCCTGTCCTGAGTTCATCTTCCAGATGGCTCCTCACGCTATCCATCTCATCATGGTCTTTCTGCTGATGTGTTATGGCTATGTGAGTTGCTGTATCCAGTGCTACTCATCTATTGTGTTTCTCCCCCTGAAGAAAGTGAAGTCCACAAAAGAAGATACTTGGTCTGTCTGATTCCCTGCTAAATCCATGGTATGAATGTTTGCAGGGACTTCCTTCTGCTTCTGTTAAGAAACAGAAGGAAGAAAACTTGTCTTCTTCTGCCTCGCATTTACAAAATCAAAGCCTTCTGGAGAAGAGGTTACAAGGAAGAATGTTTGGAGCCGGGGAGACCTGCAGTTACTGAGGAACCCTCAATCTCAGAAGCCAGCAATAATTCTCTAGTGCTTCAACAAAGGACAGCTGCCCTTAAGAACATAGAGCCTGGCTGAAGACTCAAGCCGTTAAAACAAATAATCTGGCTATGTACAGTGGCCCAGTCTGGAGGTCAAAGACAGAGGGTGTGAAGTTTTGAGGGCACCATGAGTTGCATAGCAAATTCAAGGATGACCAGAGCTACATGGTAAGACCTGATCACCACGACAAAACATGGAAAAGTAAAAGCAAATAATACATCACGGCCAGTGTGTGGCAGGGCATGGCGGCGTGTGGCATATATGGTGTGGGGTGTGTGGGAGTGTGTGACATATGAGATGTGGTGTGTGTGGCATGTGGTGTGTAGGGATGTGTGGATGTGTGCTGCTGGCAGGGTGTAGGATGTGGAGGGTATGGAGTGTGTGTAGTGGGGGAAGTGGGAGGGAGTGTGGAGTGGGGGTAGCTGAAGGAGATATAAGTGTGCGTGTCAAGATACCTATAGATGTCACAGGCAATGAAGGGAGATTTGTAAGCAACCTTTAAAGTGTTAGTAAGCAAGAGAATCTGTCCTCTTCATTTGGATACAGACTCAGAGTTTTCTGATGAGTCCATCTGACCAAGAAACCTGTGGAGGAGGAAGAGAAGGTGCTCCAAGCAGGGGAGCAACCTGGGCAAAGTCATGGAATGATGACAGACTCTGGGACGGAGATGTGACAGAGTCAGATTCCGGTGTGGTCCCTGTGCTAGTAGAACATAACAGTGACCAGGTGCAAGATACACAGATGTGGTAAAGGCTACCCCAGGTGGTGTGGGACAAACCCAAATTCAAGAACTGACTGTGTCACCAATCCCTCCTCTCTGGCTTCACCCCCTAAGGAGCAACAGGCTGGGAGGAATGCAGAAAGAAGCACACTCTCCCTTGGGGTGCTCTGGGCAAGGATGGAGGACAGCGCCCACAGGCTCTGAGGGGCTTGTGTAAAGAGGAAACACTACAACTGTTGTGTCTTTGCTTCAGCTCTCTAGAACCACAATATTTATTTGGAATTTGAAACTCATTAGAAGTTGCTGTGAGGTGTTTATCTAGGGCAGCTTGGGTTATCAGGAGACTGAGAAAGCTTGGCCGAGGTCTTGATAGCCCTTCTGAACCCTTCAGTGTGGCAGAGGTCTGTGCCACAGGAAGCGCAGGGAGATGCTGTGAGCTTGGAAGATGCTGTTGGTCCACAGCGTGAGCTCAGACTCTGCTGTTTAGTCCCTGTGCGGGTTAAAGTCCTGGGGCCCTGGAGTGTCAGATGCTTCCTACAGAACACACTGCTATCACAGGTTCATTTCAAATAAGCAGGCACCTGGCACATACAGGTCCCAGCCAAGTACAAAGCTGTGCACAAAGTTGGCCAAGGCTCCTCTCAGTAGCCTACTCCTTGGTCATAAAAGGATCCTCCTGAATGCTTCCCATGGGCTGCCCCGCTCCAATCAAGTCTAGTCTATAAGAAGATACAATGTGGGTTTGAGCCTCAGAATACAGCTCCAATGAATTATGGGAACTTAGAGTATGTACTTAGAACCACCCCAGGATTAAAAACCATTTTTATTTTATTAGTGTTTTGCCAGTATGTACATCTATGTGGGCGTGTTGGATCCTGGAGTTACACCCAATTGTGAACTGCCATGTGGGTGCTGGGAATTGAACACAGGTCATCTGGAAAAGCGGTCAGAGCTCTTAACTGCTGAGACGCTGAGATGTCTCTCCAGTCACAGTTAAAAATCTTTTTAAAATTATCCTGAAAATCTGATCCGCTGTGTTCTGATGTCCATCCACTCTGCTTTCCCAACCTTGACTATCTGCATCTAACTGGAAACTTCAAACGCAAAAGCCAAGCTTGATATGAACAGAATATTTAAGCAGCGAACACTGAGGAGAGCTTCTGTTTGCACTGCCAGACAATCTACAGTCTACATTTCCTAGCTCTGGCCACAAGAATTAGAACAGGACTCCCTCCAAAAGGGAGGAAAGGAAAGAGAGAACTCTGGCCCTCTGATGTCAACATAAGTTGTTTGGGAAATGATTGTGAGGTAAATACAATGAATCGTCCTTAGTTTTGGGACCCACAGTGAGAATTGTCTTCGAGGCAGTTAGTATGAAAGGCCTAAGCATGAGCCAGTTCAGCCTCTTTCTTAGAAGTTCACTAGGCACAGCAGTAAAGAGCTCAGGCTTGGTTTGGGCAACCCCACTAGACCAAGCGCACCATCCAGAGACATCACCATTCTCCAAATAAGCAAAACATGAAGGCAGAGAGACTAGCATCATTGAGTACCTACTGTGTGCAAGGTGCCTTATGTTGATCGTGTTACAGTATAAGACTCACTGAAACTTGGATAAGAAGTCCCTGTGTTTGTTGAGGAGGTAACCCCAAATTGTGCCACTACTGTCTGCACCGCCATCTCTTTATTCAGTGTCTCATAGCCTGTGGGCACCAGGATATCATCCTTCCTAGCAACATGCCCTTACACAAGTCACTTAATCTCTCCATGCTTCCATGTCCCCTAGTGAAACAGAATGTTAGCAAGACCTCTCTCACACTGCAATTGTACAAATAAATGAACTTGTTAGCGGGAAGAGTTCAGACAGCGCTGGCCAATGGTTTCCATCGTGTGCACACAGCTTGCGAACCTGCCAGATGGTTGAGCTCACTTTATCCTCACCACCGCCCAGTGTCTGCAGAAAGTGCTCCTGGCAGGGTCATCCAGTTCTTAATTGGCCTGAGAGTCCTACTTAGACCTGCCTAACAATAACAAATGAAACAGAACACTTCGCTAATTGTTTTTGAAATGTCCCAGGCTTTATAGATATGTATATATTCAGTTTTCAAAACAATTATATGAGGTAAGTGTTGCCAACCCCCAATTTAAAGATGCAGAAACCAAGAGTGAGGGAGATCCAGTAATGTTCTCAAGACCATAGAGCTGGTGACTGTCCTGTAGAGGTTGAAGAGCAGGCAGGCCCTTCCTCCAGTCCTGAGACTGGCCTTAAGACTCGGACTCTGAGCTATGCTGTATTTACATAGCACAGAGAAGGGACCTGAATCCTGAGACTAAGATATGCACACACACAGACACACACACACCCAGACACACACACCCAGACACACACACACACACACCGAGGAGGGCTCAGGGGGGAAGCAGGCAGGTTCCCACAGAGGGAACTTTCTGGAGAGGGCCTGTTGCCCACCAGCTAAACCCACAGCACTTAGCCTCAGCTGCTCTGGTTGCTCAACACCCGTCTCTCCTGCCTCCCAAAGTACCTGGGAAGAGAGTCTGAAATCTCCGCTTCTCTCAGCAGATGGGGCCAGGCCTGGGTTGGGAGAACTCCACAGGGCATCAAGTATATTTATGGTGTGAAGGAAAGTGTAGAGACTGCCAGGATTTTCTTTGTATCTCCTATTTTCAGCTAAACTAATTTTGAGTTTTACAGTCTTCTTCATTACTGTTTTAATAAGAATGCATATTTGTGACTTGAGGACTAGACACAGGAGGATCAGCCTGTGGCTTACAGGATGGGTCAGTCCTCATTTGACACACCCGTTGGAGCATGGAGGGTCCATTCTGGTTCTCGTCCATCTCTTAATCATCGTGGGCCAATTTTACCCCTACTCCCTACCACAGTTTAGTTAGTACTTTTGCAATGTCATTGATAGCTCACAAGGTGGAGGAACGGCTTGAGCTCTGTAATCAGACACACTGAGTTAGAATGTCTCACTCTGGCATTTGGGGGACCCGTAGGAACTTGGTAGCAGTGCAGGAGCTGGAATCATGGAGACAGACTCTGGCTCTACCTCCTGCGTGGCTGGCACAGAGGGCTAGACCTGTGGGGACCTGCCTCTGAAAAGCCCAGACTTTGTTTACAAAGGGAGCCAGAGTGGAAACTGGCCTTGTATGGATGAAACGCTGGAGGGCCACTGGGGGAGGCAAAGAGAAACAGGCTGATAAGAATCTGCGAGTAAGTACGTGAAAGAATGCACTGAAACTCCCTCCCAGGATCACAGAAACCCGACCGAAATTCGACCTTAGGGACCGCCCGCATGCCCCATCCTGCTGGCTAGACAAGCAACCCGAGGCTAAAATGGCTCTTGAATTGTCTCCAGGCCAAGCCACCTGCTTCCATAACTTTCTGTCTGTGTGCTCTGCCTGTGGGCATGACCGTAGGGCAGGGGGTGCAAGCCTGTTAGAAGGGAACCTCGCTTTATTGAGCACCTACTAGTACTGCTTCAGTTGCTATGCTGTTATCTCATTCATTGCTTCATTCCGGTTTTTCATGTGGCAAAGCGCAGTGCCAGATAGGCTAAATCACTTGCCCAAGAATACGAAAATCAGGCAGATGGAGTAGCTTGGGTCCAAATTACTGTCTCCACCTTTTCCGACCCAATGGCGCTGCCCAGAGAGGCGCCAGAGCCAACATACGCGGTGGCAGTGTCTCTGGGCATCACCGCCGCCACCCCGCCACCCCCCACACCCCTACACACGCAGGAACACACACAGCCCGCGGCAGGGTCATTCACCCGCGGGTCCACTGTAACACAACTTACTGGCCCCACCCGCTCGGCCGATTTAGCAACCGGAAGTTGCGCGCCCGGTGACTGCTGACCCAGAGACGCTGGTCCAGTCCTACCCCTGGCAAACGTCGTTCAGAAGGACTTACAGGTGCACCCCCGGGCGCAATTCTCTGGTCTCCGCCCGGATAGCAACCCTGTATCCGGTTCGGAAGCAATGGAAACTGGTCCTGCCACAGAGTTCCTGGTAGGGCCCTGCCCACGCCCACCCCTCTGCTGCCCCAAACTGGTTTCTTCACTTTCCCTGTACCGACTCTTGCCCCAGGCGGGAAAAGGAAGCTGATTACTCAATGAGCCTGAGGATTGTTCTGGTTCCCAAGAGAACTAGCCACCAGCTAATCAGCCAGCTGGACCTTAATGAAGCCATGGCAGGTACTAGGGCTACAGCTCCTTGGGCCACTCAGCAAATATTTGAGGAATCTCAGGCGACTTCCATGCTCTGTGCTCAACTTTAAGTCCCACGAAGAAAGTGGACTGTATGTAACGGGCCACAGCCGCCAATGAGATCCACCAGGGTGTAACGCATGCCAGAGGCCGATATTGGCTTACCAAGCCAACGTGCTTACTGGACCACCATCTAGGTAGGCACCAGAGATACCAGCTTGACCCAAACAGATCCTTGCCTTCAGAAGTCCCATCCTGACGAGCACGAGGTTTCAAGTCATTTCGAAAGAAAGTGATATACACAGACACAGTACCCAGCCCCCCCAGATTTGAGTTACAACTACTGCTTAGTAGGTTTACAGTGCCTAAAACTGGCAGAGATGTCTGTGACACATCAAATCCACTGTAGCATCTACCATGAGAATGTGGTTAGCAGGTAGAAAACTGGCTCAGGGAAATGCAAAGCTTTGCCCAATATTCTACCCCGGTTTCCATCTTAGAGGGCCAGCTTCCACCAGAGAGTTGCCCGACCACAGCTTGGAGGCCAGCGCTCCCGGCTACACAATCCTCAGTATGTCCAGAGCCCCTCTGATGAGACAAAAGGGCACTCCGCAACTTCTAAGGGTCCTCGGTGCATGACCAGATGCCAACCAACACTGGTATTATTCCCTGGCCGCTCCTTTCCCCTTGATTCCCAGCATCTGCACCTGCTCCAGCCTGGGAAACATGGCATGGAAGGCATCCCTGTTCCAGTGAGTGACCCTCTTGAGAACCAGGCATGTAGGGACAGATCCTGTCATCCGCAGATGCCTCACCAAACAAAACAGTTTGACAATTACACGTACCCTTTTCAGAAGCTCCTGCAATCTTCCTGGACTCCAGGGAACTGCTACCCACTCTCTGCCTAAAGGTACTTGCATTGATTTATTTACCTAACCACTATTTCAGCTCTTGTGGCATGCCTGTCATTGTACTCTCAGCTACTGATACTCTCCCAGAGCCTTGGAAAGTCTTCTGTCACCTGAGATGAAGAGAGTCCCCTGGAATACAGTTATACTCACCTAGAAGTCCCACAGGGGCAGGCACTACCACACGGTAACTGCTGTGCAGGGGTGGGGTGACACTGCGTGCAGGGGTACGCTGATGCATGCTGTCCTCAGCAAATGTGTGTTATGTTGGTTAGTTTTCACCAACTTGACAGTACAGTCAGCTGGGAAGAGAAACCTCTGTTGAGGAGTAGGCTTCATCAGACTGGTCTGTGGGTATGTCTGTGAGGACATGTCCTTGTTTTTGATTAATATGGGAGGGCCCAACCCATCGTGGGTAGCACCATCTCTGGTCAGGTAGGCCAGGGTTACAATGAAATATAACTGAGAGACCAGAGGAAGCAAGCCAAGAAGTGCTCCTTCATGGTCTCTGCTTCAGTTCCTGCCTTGAGTTCCAGCCCTGACTTCCCTTGATACAGGGCTATAACCTCTAAGTCAGTGGTTCTCAACCTTCCTAATGCTGTGACCCTTTAATACAGTTCCTCATATTGTAGTGACCCCAACTATAAAATTATTTTTGTCGTTACTTCATAACTGTAATTTTCTGTTATGAATCATAATGTAAATAACTGCATTTAAGAATGGTATTAGGCAACCCCTGTGAAAGGGTCGTTCAACCCACTGAAGGGTCACAACCCACAGGTTGAGAAAAACTCGTAAAATAAATCCTCCTCCCGGTTGCTTTTGATCACCATGTTTATTATAGTAACTAGGACATGTGTCTGATGCTGGAGACCTAAATATCAAATAAACCATTCATGTCCTATAGATTGCTTCAGGTCCTCCAATTAGACAAAAGAACCATGGTTTTAAGAGTCAAAAGAGACAATCCAGGAAGAAAAAAAGAAAGGAAGGAAGGAGAGAGAGAGAGAGAGA
>LOJH01003048.1:13557-34728 GCA_001685095.1 Ellobius talpinus | reverse complement strand
TTTTTCGAGACAGGGTTTCTCTGTAGCTTTGGAGCCTGTCCTGGAACTAGCGCTCTTATAGCCCAGGCTGACCTCGAACTCACAGAGATCCGCCTGCCTCTGCCTCCTGATTAAAGGTGTGCCTAAATATATTTTTAACATTTAAAAGAATACCAAACTATTAACAGCAGTTGTGGCAAACCATGAGGATTTATTCTTACAATTTGTTAGTGTGTTAGATATAAAATAGTATCTGTGCTAGTTTATGTCAACTGGACACAAGTTAGAATCATGAAAGAAGAGGGAGCCTCAACTGAGAAAATGCCTCCATAGGATCGAGCTGTAGGCAAGTCTGTAAGGCTTTTAAATTAGTGATTGATGGGAAGGGCCCGGTCCATTGTGGGTAGTACCACCTCTGGGCTAGTGGTCCTGAATTCTATAAGAGAGCAGGCTGAGCAAGCCAGTGAACAGCACCCCTCTACAGCCTCTGCATCAGTTCCTGCCTCCAAGTTCCTTCCATGTTTAAGTTCCTGTCCCGACTTCCTTCAATGATGAACTCCGATGTGGAAGTGGAAGCCAAATAAACCTTTTCCTCCCCAAGTTGCTTTGGTCATGGTGTTTCACCATAGCAACAAAATAGTATCATACATAACTTAAATTCCTGGTAGGAAAAATCTTTTCTTGTTTGTTTATTTACCATAGGTGTTTCCTCTGAAATCACTGCTAACATTTGCTTATATCCTTCTGACTGTTGATGATTTGTTAATGGACTCTTATGAGCTGTTTTGTATTTGGTCTCTTAACTTTCAGTGCTAGATGAGTGTAGTGACACATGCCTTTAATCCCAGCACTTGGGCAGCAGAGACAGGTAGATCGAGGCTGGCCTAGTCTATAGATGAGTTCCAGGACAGCCAGTGCTACACAGAAAATCTCTGTCTCTAAGAGAAAAGCCAAATGCTCTCTGATGCTCTAAAATAGCCATCTTGGGGCCATAGTCAAATGAGTTGACCTAGCATCCTGTGTAGATATCCCCAGCCTACGTGGACCTACCACTGCCACATCCTCCCTTTCTCATGACAGGTGATATTCATGTTCAACCTAAAGTCTTCACCCAGTGCTGGGGAGCTGATGTTTGTAGAGCGTTACCAGGAGGTGATCCAGGAACTGGCCCATGTGGAGCATAAGATTGAAAACCAGAATTCCGATGGTGGTAACAACACCGTTCGGCGCACTGGCAGTGGGCGCTCAACTCTGCAAGCCATTGGCAGTGCTGCAGCTGCGGGTTAGTTTTCCTTCCTGACATCAAAGGTGGACGGGTAGCTGGGGTGGTGGCATGAGGGAAGAAACCACCTAAATCTCCATGAGAAATCACCAGAAATGGAAAGCAGGACTCCCGTCCCAAAAATCAGCCATTTCCTAGCTGCTCTCAGCCTCCCTTACTAGGTGGTCACATGGCTGCCCCTGAAGCCACTCCTGCCTGTCCTCTGCAGCTATTGTCCCAAAGCATTTTGGGATCACTTGCTTGGGCATTAGAGGAGATGTTCCTATCTCATGTAATTATCCAGCAGTAAAGCCTATTACTTGACTGTTCCTAAAGTGAAAAATCGCTTGTTAGTGTTTGTAGCCTGGGGACCACATCTCAGTTCCCAGCTGTGGCAGCACACTCCAACAGCTGCCTTCCCTTCTTTCTCGAAGCAGAAGCTTGCCCCACATTTTCACTCATTGCTCCCCAGACTCCATAGATCAGGATACCATCATGTCTTGCCCTTTACATGTGATTCCAGAAACTTTTCAGCCCTACTTAAAATACATACCCAAGTCCTCCTGCTTGTTCAGCGGTTATTACTCACTGAGCTGGCACTGACATCTCCCTGGCCCCCTATTTAAAATATATTTAGGTACATCTTTTCAATGGTTTTGATAGACTAGGACTCTTAAAGCAGTAGTGTTATCTACTTTGCTTCCTTAGCAATATATTCAGAGTGTTTCCAATTGGCCCACCCTGATCCGAATCTTTCTCGGCCTGCTTTATATCCTGTTGGGAAGACACACTCCCTCGTTGCTGCCTTCTGGGTTTATTGTGGCCTTTTTCCATACCTTTAGTTTGATTCTGTAAGATTGAATCACCCAATGAAAGTGTTAGTGTGTACAGCTCCTGTGCAGGAGAGCCTCAGACAAACTACTTTTCATATGACATGTGGCAGGTAGACTCACCCTAACCCTTGCTGTTTGCTTCACTGCTGCACATCCAGGAATGGTGTTTTATTCCATCTCGGATGTGACTGACAAGCTCCTTAGCCCCTCTGAAGACCCCATCCCCACGCTCCAGGAAGATTTTTGGATAAATGCGACCCTGATGGAGCCCACCACTCCTCTTAGAGAAGTTCTGGAAGACCTCAGTCCCCCTGCCATGGCTGCGTTTGACCTAGCTTGCTGCCAGTGTCATCTCTGGAAGACCTGCAAACAGCTCTTAGAAACAGCCGAGCGGCGCCTGAGCAGCAGCCTTGAGAGCCGGGGTGAGTGGGCGTCCTGCACCTCTCTCCATTCCTGTTCATTCACTCATTCATTCATTCATTATTAGCTATAGTGATGAGCTCAACAAACCTTAAGAAGTTGCAGAGAGAGTAGAAGAAGTATTTAACGTTAGTTAATGCCCTTGTCCTGGTGGCATAAATAGAGACTGTTGGGTGTCTCGTATTCATAGACAGCAATCTGCAACCATTTGAGGAAATTCTTTTCTAATTTATCATAAAAATGAGGGAAGAAACATACGTTCAACAGGAAAGCCAAAAGGCAACTAGGATTGTAGGGAGGAAGGGATCCCCAACAGGAGTAGAGAGAAGAGGAGAAGGCGAGAAGCACAATGGCATGTAATATGGAGATGCTACCAAAAAAAAACTTGCTAAACCCACTGCAAGTTGGTACTTGTTAAAAAGATGGAAAGAAACATACCTTGAAGAATGATACAGATGGGTGGGTGGGATGAGGGTGTAGCATGCTGGCACTCTGGGTTCAATCTGTTAGCATACAGAAACCAAGGTACAAGTGAATGAGGCCCTCAGACTACAGGCCCCTCCTGAGTGAAGGCATTGACCCTAGCTTGGGACTGCCATGACTCTATAAACCAGAGTAAAGGGAAATGTCCTAGGACATGCACATGGAATTCTTAGACCAGTGGTTCTCATCCTTTGGGGCAAGACCCCTTTGGAATCACATAACCCTTTTACAGGGGTCACCTAAGACCATTGGAAAACACAGATATTTATATTACAATTTATAACAATACCAGAATTAAAATTATGAAGTAGCAATGAAATAATTTTATAGTTAGGGGTCACCACAACTTGAGGAACTGTGTTAAAGGGTCACAACATGAGGAAGGTTGAGAAGCACTGTCTCAGAGGAATCGGGTATGTAAAGTATGAAGACAGACTGGGATAATTAGGAAATATAAATCTGATTCTGGCTCAAATCCGTGGCTGAAGAGAGTAGGAAGGCAAATCCACAAGAAGAGTCCCTTTGCCTTTGGTCAACAAATGCCACAGAATGCCATAGCTTCTGCTGCTGATAGCTGAGGCAGTCCTGGAGTCTCAGGCAATGTATACACCAAGGTCTGCTTGTTGTCACCCAAAATGACACAGTGTGTAGCTCACAGTTACTATTAGAAAAGACACAGTCGTACAAGGAACTGAGCATCAGCCTCTGAAAACCCATTTCTTCCAGCTACCCTCTTCCTTCTTCTATTTCAGGTCGACAGCTAGACCAGGTTGTCCTCAATCCCAATGGTATTCGAGGTTTTCCTGTTGTCCTTCAGCAAATTAACAAGATTCTTAATTATCCGCTTACCTTAACGGGACAAACAAAACCCGGTGAGAAGCTTCACTGCACCACCTCCTCTTCTACCTTTGTTTTTCTTGAACTTGGAACAATGAATCAGCAGACTTTTTTTCCCTCTTCCTTTCTCGCATGTTTTCCACAGAGACTCTAGAAGAAAGGGGAGGAGGTGCTGCGCGGTGCAGCATCTTGGAGCTGCTTCAGACATGCTGGCCCAGCCTCACCGAGGACTGTGTTGCCAGCCATGCCAGCCTTTCCCAGCAATTGGATCAGGCTCTCCAGTCACTGCGAGAGGCACTAGTGCTGCCAGGTACAGATCTGCCTGTGTGGGAACAGATAAGCAGAGGACTGAGTGAGGATTTATGAGCATTTTGGAGCAGAGGCTCTGCACTCTAGAGCTGGGCTCGGTCAGCCCTTCTAGCTAAACAAGGCACAACTCAGAACTGCATTTCACTCTTCCCAAACTCATTTTTTTGTTTGTTTGTGGATTTTGGAGACAGGATTTCTCTGTGTAGCTTTGAAACCTGTCCTGGCACTCACTCTGTAGACCAGGCTGGCCTCAAACTCATAGAGATCCTCCTGCCTCTGCTTCCTGAGTGCTGGGATTAAAGGTATGTGCCACCACCTCTCAGGCATCTTCCCCAACTCCTAATTGAAAGGATACTTATAAGACACTCTCACTAGAAGGTACGTTTTTTTTCACTCCTGGTGAGAAATATACCCAGCTGGTATTTAGTTGGTATTGGTCAGCCCTCGCCAAAAGCTTCATGTGCTCTTCATAAAAGTACTTCACCCCAGAGACAAGAGGCTAAAACAACTATATAGCCTGACTTCTCTAGACTCCAAGCTCTTCCTGGCTGAGATCACTTGCCCACATGGCTGAATTGGGATTTGTGTTTGGTGTTTGTTTGTCTACCTTCTAAGTGTGGTGCTCACATAGTCACCCATGTCCCATAGACACCTAGTGCATTCTGTAGGATGCTCAGTTTACACATTGGATCAAAAGTTGCCCCAAAGCTGAGGGTCCTGAGAGATGGCTCAGTGGTTAAGACTACTTGCTTCTCTTCCAGAGGACCCAAATTTAGTTGCCAGCACCTGGTGCGGGAGAATTGTCTGTATTCTGTTAATCATGTTTTAAATAAACGCTGATTGGCCAGGCAGGAAGCATAGGCGGGAAAACCAGGCAGGAAGTAGAGGCGGGGCAGCGAAAACAGGAGGATTCTGGGAAGAAGAAAGCTCTTCCCTCAATCCAGCCCAGACAACCAAAGAAGCAAGATATAACCTGCCTGTCTGAGAAAAGGTACCGAGCTATGTGGCTAACATAGATAAGAATAATGGGTTAATATATGTTAAAGGAGCTAATATGAAGCCTGAGCTAATGGGCTAATCAGTTTATAACCTAATGTAGAATCTCCGTGTGATTTTCTTTGGGGGCTTGCCAGCTGTGGAGTACTGGGCAGGACAGAAACCCCAACAAGCAGGCCCCACATGTTAAAAGCACCCATAATGAACAGTTCACAAACACCTATAACTCTGGCTCCAGTGCATCCTACATCTTCTTCAGGCCTCTGTAGGCACCCCAGATCCACATACATGCACACATATATAAAAGTAAAAAATAAAATGTTTATTTTTAGAAATCGACCCAAAGCTAGAAGCAGAGACTAAAGCCATGTCTCTTCTCCCACCCTAATTCCTTTCAGAGCCCAGGAGTACTCCACTCACATCCCTAGTGGAGCAGGCAGCCCAGAAGGTCCCCGAGGCAGAGGCCCACCCTGTGCACATCCAAAGTCAGCTCCTCCAGAAGACGCTGGGGAAGCAGGTGCTGGCAGGCGGCAGGCAGACTGACTATGTGGGCGTCTTCTTCAGCTACTGCAGCACCCTGGCGGCCGTTCTTCTCCGGAGTCTGAGCTCTGATCCCAGTAAGTAGTGAGAATGATACGGGTCATGAACGATATGGAGCCCGGAGCCTGTTATTTAGGGAAAGGAATAGGCGTGCTTCCTTAAGAGGCTCTTTCTAGGTACACAGTATCTAAAGGTACCAGATTGTAGAGTTCTCTTATTCATCTATCTATTTTTTGCATCTTTTTGTTAAGTAAAATTATACATGGAAGTCCTCAATAACAGCTCATGGAATTGGCACCTCAAAAATATCTCTGAAGCCAGGAGTGATGACGCATGCCTATAATCCCAACCATCAGAGGGCAGAGGCAGGAGGACCAAGAGTTCCAGGCCAGCCTGGGCTATATAACATATAACAGTCTGTGAGAAAACAGAACAAAAATTCTGCCAGACCTGGGGTCCATTGTAGATTTGAAAGTCCAGTAGGAAAATGAAGCTTTTGACTTGAGTCACAGATTGAGTTCATAACAAGTTTTAGGTAGATGGATAAAAGTCTGAAATCTTAAATTTGCCAGATTCCAAACCTTTTTAACCACCAACCTGATGCCATAAATGGTTTGACAGGTCATAATGAAAATACTGTATAGTCTTACCTTTGAGTTCTGTATATAAGATATACGTGAAACATCTGTGTTTAGACTTAGATCCTAGTTCCCATGATCCCCTGTCCCATGAATGCAAACATTCCAGGAGCCAAAACACATCTAGTCCCAAGTGTTTTGGAGACAGAATGCTCTCAAAATGTCAACTTCAACTTCAGTCAGGTTGAAGTGAGCATTGCACACTGCCTGGTTAGAGTTGCCAATGAAGTTTGTCTGGGTTGGAAGTTGTTAACACTGTAAGATGTAAATGAACTTGTATCCAGGGTCATGTTGAGAATATCTTTACATGCTATGAGTCAACAGAAGGGTTCTTCATGTTGTCACCATTGTCTTTCACAATATGACTACTGGGGTCTCTGAAACAGAGCCCTAAACGGTTGCACCCAGCATGACAAAGATTATTTCTTTACTTTCTCAGACAACGTGGAGGTCAAGGTTGGAAACCCCTTTGTTCTCCTGCAGCAGAGCTCTTCCCAGCTGGTGTCCCACCTCCTGCTTGAGAGACAAGTTCCTCCAGACAGGTAGGCATCACCTGTGGCACTTTGACTCTTTGTCTATCCTGCCACCCCTAGTGTGTGTTATAAGTAGGAGACTAAAAATGAATGAGTCTTCACTCACAGATGAGCAAAAGCCAAAGGTTCAGTGACAGTGCTCACAGAGGCTACAAAACAAGCATTCTCAAGCATTGCTGGTAAGGCGTAAAAATTGCTATAACTCCTGTGGCAAAGCATTTTATCAGTATCTATTAAGATTACAAATTGATCACAAATGTTTGTAAAAAGTAATCAGCATCCTTAACCTTCAGGGAAACACAAATTAGAACTGCTTGGAAAGTCCATCTCACCCGAGTCTGCTATCAGCAGCATATGACAGCAAATTCCAGAGAGGCTATGGGAAGACAGGGACCCTTGTTCAGTCCTGGGGAGAGAAAAAACTGGTACAGCCCCTGTGGAAATCAGGGTGGAGGTTTCTCCGGGAGCCGAAAGTCAGACGGCCATGTGACCTCGCCACACCACTCCTGTGCAAAGATACTTACACTGGGCGCCTTGTTGGCGGCTGACCTACTCACAGTAACCGGGAAATGAAATCAGTTGAGACGTTCATCAAGGGCTGAATGGACGATGAAAATGTGCTGCATGTGCACAGTGGAAGCTAATGCTCTATAAAGAAAAATGAAATGTGCCAAAAAATGGATGAATTTCAAATAGCATACTAAATGAGGCAACACAGACTCAGACAAATACAACATATTCTCTCCACATGTGATCCTAGCTTTTAATATGTGTGTATGTGTGTGTTATGATGCACACACACACACACACACATATATGATCATAGGTCATAAAACTAGAAAGGGGACAAGATGGGAAGAAAAGGTTATGGGGGCGCGTTGTATCAGATACACAGGATATGAAAACAAAGGGGACAGCCGGGTAGTGGTGGTGCACGCCTTTAATCCTAGCATTCAGGAGGCAGAAGCAGGTGGATCTCTGAGTTTGAGGCCAGCCTGGTCTGCAGAACAAGTTTCAGGACAGCTAGGGCTACACAGAGAAACCTTGTGATGAAAAACCAAAGAGAAGAAGAGGAGGAGTAAGAGGACAACCAAAGCTGAAAGGGTTAGGAGTCAATGGATAGAGGAGAAGAGTCAAAGAGGATGGGCTACAAAAGAAAACTATGAAAACACCATAATTAAATCTTTTATTTTGTGTGCTATTTAAAACTAAACAAATTGGCTGGGCAGAAGTGTTATTATACCCCTTTAATCCCAGCACTTGGGAAGCAGAGGCAGGCGGATCTCTTGAATTTGAGGATAGCCTGGTCTATAGACCGAGTTCTAGGATAGCCAGTGCTACACAGAGAAACCCTGTCTCAAGAAAAAAAAATTAAATTGATAGGTCTTTTAACCTAGTAATTCTGACTCTTGGTTGTACATATGAAAAGTGGTACATGTGCAATGGGCCAGAAGACTCCATGGTATGCAAAGATGGGATGAATTATATTATATAATACTTTATAGCTATAGAAAAATCACCTCCCTACAGAGGGGACAGATCTCAGATTATGAAGTGAAACGGAGCTGAGTAGTGTATCTGGTGAACTGCCTTTTATGTTATTCTTAAGAGACCCCTCATTTCTTTTTGTTATGTGATGATACCTGACTGAAGGCCAGCACTTGGGAGGTAAAAGCAGTAAGTTTGGGGCCAGCCAGGACTACACAGCAAAACCTGATCTAAAATGAATGAATAAATACATGCATACACGTATTTGTAAGATTGGGTAGTGGTGCCTATGTGTTCAGGTCTCCACATGACTTCTGCTTCTTCTCCTCCAGGTTGGCAGCCCTTCTTGCCCAAGAAGGTCTCAACCTAAGTGTGCCACAGGTCATTGTCAGCTGCTGCTGTGAGCCCCTCACTCTTTGCCCTTCTCGACAAAGCCATCAGGCCTCATCCCTTCTGACGCACCTGGGCATGCTGGCTCAGGAGCATGCCTCTCACCTTCTGGATGGCCTGCCCCTCTCTATGCCAGGTTCCCCTAGACCATGCAAGAGTCCCTCAGCAGAGAAGAAGTCTCGTCCCTCCCCAAAGGACTCATCACCCCCAGCCTTCACCTCCTCTGCCTTGGCCTTCCTTAAGTCTCGCTCAAAGATACTGGCCATAGTGGCCTGCCTGCGGGCTTCCCGAGGGACAAGAGTCAGCAAGCCTAGCCTGTCTTGGAAGGAACTGCGGGGTCGCAGGGAGGCACCTCTGACTGCAGAGAAAGTAACCCATGAGTGTGAGCACCTCCTGGAGCAGTTTCCTATGCTCGAGGCTGCCCTCATGGCTGCCTGGGAGCCTCTACACCAAGCCTCGGAGCCAGGCC
Organism: Ellobius talpinus; assembly: GCA_001685095.1. NCBI lineage: Eukaryota > Metazoa > Chordata > Mammalia > Rodentia > Cricetidae > Ellobius > Ellobius talpinus. The sequence goes on along the minus strand of LOJH01003048.1, from coordinate 25,552 downwards.
AGGGTCTGGCAGCCAGTCTCTGTGGTCAGGCCAGTCTCTCTACTGTGCTCCTGGGCCTGCATTCTCATGTGGCTCTGGATGTACTCACCGAGGCCTTTGAGGACGCCTTGATGGCCAGAGATTGGCCACGGGCCCTTCAGCTCATTGAAGTGTATGGGCGAGACATGGACGACCTGAGCAGGATAAGGGATGCAGTGCTGAGCTGTGCTGCAGCGTGTGGTAAGCAGGTCACTCCGCCTCCCTCACTGTGTCCTGATCACATTGTCTTCACAGGAGCTCTAGAGAGAGTTACTGCGTCACCATAGCCTCATGGTCCTGCAACTAGACTAAGGCTCAGAGCAGTTAGAAAACTTACCCAGGATCATGAGTTAAGTCTAGAACCCAAGCCTATGTGGGTTAAGAATGGGTAGCTAGAACCAGTTTCAACCTTTACAGTCCTGCATGTCTGAGTCATTGTCAGATGTATAAATAACAATCTGGAACCTGCCTTCAGAGGTCCAAGATGGAGTTCAAGTCGATGGTAACTGTAGAAGAGAAGTTAGCAGTCTTCTGCAGAGTACTCTGTAGGCCACGTGGTCTCTGTTACAGCTATGCCATTCTGCCAGTGCAGCACGAAGGCAGCCAAAGTCCACACGTAAGGAACTGGAGCAACCGCATGCTAATGAACTGTGAGCTGGGCGTGGTGGTCAGTGCTTATAGCCCAGCACTTGGAAAGTTTAAGGGGTTAGGGGGATGGCAGGGTGGGAAAAGTGCTGCTGCTCAAGCATGAGGCCCTAGATCCCCAGTACCCACATAAGAACTAGGTGTGTCCAGCACACATTTGTAACCCCAGCACTTGGGGGACAGAGACAAGTAGATCCTGGGGGCCGGCCGGCCCGCAAATCAAGCCAAAACACACGTTCCAAGTCAGTAAAAGACACTGCTTCAAAAAGTAAGGTCTGAGGCTGTAGTGAGATGGTTCAGCTGCTGAAAATGCTTACCACACAAACCTCATGATCTGAGTTTGAGCCCCAGAACCAACATAAAAGTAGGAGAGAGCCAACTCCCAAGGCGGACCTCCACCGTGGCACGTGTGCAGCTTTACTGACATACATACTGACATACACACACAAAAAAAAAATAAGATTTTTAAAATTAAGGTGAAAATCAATAGAAAATACCCAGCATCAACCTCTATTCTCCACATGTACACACACATACCCACAATAATAAGATTTTTAAAAACTAAGGTGGAGATTGATAGAAAATACCCAGCATCAACCTCTGTTCTCCACATGTATACACACACACACACACAAGTAAACAGAAGAGATTTTCATGTGTAATCAAAATAGAAAACCAATGAGCCATACTGCTCTAATGGAGAGAGCAAAACCCAGATGTGCTATGCAGGGTAGCTTTGTAGTAGCCCCAGAGCTGCCCTTTGAAAGGAGACCTCCCCAAGATGGGTAAGAAATTCAGTAAAAGAACTGTATGATATTAATTGCTTGGGGTCTATCTTTTCATGTCTCCAATGTCAGATTTATTAATGGGTGTGGGAAAGAGAGAGAGAGAGAGAGAGAGAGAGAGAGAGAGAGAGAGCTACTTAGTGACAGGATATTTAGGAAATGAGGCTCATTTACCTCCAATAACTTTTATGTAGGATGCAGAGTAGAAATTACAGGGAGCCCTCAAGCTTTATTGACAGCTGAGTTTGCAAGGGTACCAGGTGTGCAGCAGGACAAAATGTGGGAGGCATCCCTTCCTTGCTTGCTTGCCTCTCCTTTGTCCTTCCCTCCTTGTCTCCCTTTTAAGAGTACCATGGCTGTGACAGGCTTGCATAAAGAGGGACTAGGAGTAGAGGGTTTCTCCCTGTGGTGTAATATTCCAGGTATAAGACCTAGCTATAGTCACGTGGATTGGAAGGATCCCCCAACCCGCAGTTTGTCCTGGTCCATAAGATAGAACAAAGCCCTCTTAACTGGAGCTTTTAAACTTCTTCAGGGCAGGCTTGCTGCCCCCGAACATTGCTTTGTCTTGTAGACCAGGAAGGTTGGCAGTACCTGTTTCCTGTGAAGGACGCAACTCTGAGAAGTCAGCTGGCCCTGAGGTTTGTGGACAGGTGGCCCCTGGAATCATGCCTGGAGATCCTGGCCTACTGTGTTTCAGACATGGCTGTCCAAGAAGAACTAAAGTCTGAGCTGCAGAGGAAGCTGATGGAGCTGCGGGTGTATCAGAAGGTATAGGCTGTTGCGTCAAGAATAGAAGACAGATCTCTTAGGCGCTGTCCCCCCAGCCTATTCTCTCATGATGGGGTTTTGTAAGAAACAGAAAATGTAGGCTGGGTTTTTTCTCTGTACTGGACTTCTGTTCTTACATGAATGAAAGGAGGCCTTTTGTCTAGCTCTGTGTGATTTCTCTTATTGTTTTAAATGCATTTGCATTGAGGAAGGATAGTAATAAAATTAATGCTGGGATGGTGCTGTACAGTCCACAAAGGTATTTTCACATGCATGAATGAGCTTTTGTGTAAATTCTACTTACATCATGTCTGTTCTTAAATATTATTTCTAAAGCTTGGCTAATTTCCAGAACCATTTTGAATCTTTCAACAGTGGAAGAATCTTATGGGGTGGGTTCTATCCAAGTTGAGGAGGCTCAGGGAGTGGACTCAGGGCATTCAGCTGTATAACCAGTATATAGTGTATGAGAGCTTTCCCCTGTGGCCTGGTATGGAGCCTGGGGCTCACCAGGCAAAGTGAACATGGCAAGGGGGAAGTTTTCCTTTCTGTGCCTCTTGAACAGTTTCATCCTGAGCTCAAATACTGTGGGGAGGATGATGATTCATGGGTCAGGCTGGAAGAACTCCTTGGGTAGAGTGTTGAGGTAGAGAAACTTGGGATGGATGACCTCAGGATGTTGAACAGGCTTTGAACCTCTGAGAACTTCTTGTCCTGGCTGCTGTTCAGACTTCCCCCCCGATTTTACTTCTGAAGAGGTTTATTGTCACCAAACAACCCTTGTCCATTTGCTTTCTTCCCCCTCTTTCCTGAAAAGTTCAGACAGCTTGAGTCTGGGGCAGAGCTCAAGGGATAGCCCTTTTCTTGTGGGCATGCAGATGATTTGTTCTCGGAGGGAGAAGCTGCCAGGTGGTTTATGGGTTTGCTTGTCTTTCCTTAGGTCCTAGGTTTGCAGGATCCCCCAGTGTGGGCTGACTGGCAGACCCTGAGGAGCTGCTGTACTGAAGACTCATCATCTGTCATGAATATGATTCTGGAAGCACAGGTACCATTTTCCAGGATGGATTCATCTTCCTCCTGAACTGTACCACCTTAGCTGGAGTGTAGATAGAGTCCTTTGCAGGTATCAATGTCCATAAATTCCTAACTACAATATCATCTTTTCTTCTTTTGAATGTGAGATTTGCCAAAACACAGGGAGATAGAGAGGATAATACATCACCATGGCATTCCCATGTGAGATTTTCTACACTGTGTGCAGAATGTTTCTACACATGGACGCTATTCATTATGAGCATCCTTTTTACTAGGATGAAGTCAAGTCTCTCATCAAATCACATGTCAATTCTCACGCCTACTTCTAATTGCTCCATATTCTTGCCAACTCTTTATATTGTCCCCTTTGTGTGTGTGTGTGTCTGTCTGTCTGTCTGTGTGTGTGTGTCTGTGTGTATGTGTGTGTGCCACTAGGATGATATCTTATTGGTCCAAGTTGCATTTCCATGATTGGTCATGAATGAGAATCTCTTTCCTGTCTTTATTGTCCATTTTGGCACTAATAGAAATGAATCTGCCTTTTAAGAAGCCGATACATATAATTCAAAATGTAGAGGCTCATTCAGACTGTCATCTTCCATTCAGGAAACATTTAGAATATTGGTGGGCACTGTGCAGAAAGGTGGTGAGACAAAGATCATTAATCTTAGTCCTTGCCCTTGAAGGGGGAAAGGCAATGTAAGGTGCATCCCAGATGGCTGTGATGTAAAATATCAAGTGACAAAACTTAGTCCAGAGTCAGACAAGGCAGACCAAGGCAGAGGCATAGAGAGGGATGCTAGACCTTGTTATAAAGGTGGATGTGGTGGCACACCCCTTTAATCCCAACACTCAGGAGGCAGAGGCAGGTGGATTTGTTCAAGTTTCAGGCCCTCCTTGTCTACATAGTGAGTTCCAGGACAGCCAGAGCTATATAATAGAGAGACCCTGTCTCAACGACAAGAGCAACACAGCCACAGCAAAGAGAATGTTAAGCCAGGCAGTAGTGGCACCTTTTGGATGTCTGAGTTCATGGCCAGCCTGGTCCATAGATCCAGTTCCAGAACAGGCTCCAAATCTACACAGAAAAACTGTCTCAAAAAATAAAAAAAAATGACAGTAAATGTTTTTAGAGACTTAGTTATTTTTATTTTATGTGCATTGGTGTTTTGCCTGTGTGTATGTCTGTGTGAGGATGCCAGATCCTGGAACTGGAGTTACAGACAGTTGTGAGCTGCCATGTCAGTGCTGGGGATTGAACCCAAGTCCTCTGAAAGTGTCCAGTGCTCTTAACTGCTAAGCCATCTCTCAGCCCTGACCGTTAGTAATTTAAAGGAATTGATTGAAGGCGTGAATTTCCTTCCAGGAGTATGAACTATGTGAGGAGTGGGGCCGTCTATATTCCATTCCAAGGGAGCATCTGATCAGTCTGCACCACCAACATCTTCTCCACCTGCTAGAAAGAAGAGAACATGAGAAGGCTCTTCAGGTAAGCTCTGAGTCTTTATCGATTCCATTGGGGGAGGGCCGAGGTTCATCCTCGGGTAGCTTTTTTTCCTACTGAATCCTCCTCACAGTGTTTGTGATTGCAGACTTCCATGCTTCAGAAACCACTTACACTCGCTTGAGCTAGGTGCCCAGATCTACCTTAGGTGCCAGGGGGAGCATCTGGGTCCTGACAAAACCACAACTCATTGGTTAAGTATGGGGATGGCAACAAATGAGTGAAGACAATTAGCCCCAAGTAAATGAACCTCAATATTATCTTCTCCCACCAAACAAGGCTGGCGTGAGAGTTCTGCAGGTCTCACCTCCTTCTGTACCCTCTGCTGCAGCTCCTGCAACGTATCCCTGATCGCACCATGTGCCTTGAGGTCACAGAGAGGTCCCTTGACCAGCACCCTAGCTTAGCCACTTCACACTTCTTGGCCAACTACCTCACCTCCCACTTCTATGGAGAACTGACCACCGACCGACACCGTGAAATCCGGGCACTGTACATGGGATCTAAGGTGAGGAGGAATGGTTTGAGAAAATGACGCTTGGAGTGGGGACTGCTGGCCTCACTTCTACTTCAAAATCTGCCCTTGCATCGACTCTTGTGCCAGGCACCTGCCACCCTTGGCCTGTGCTGTGTAAAAACTTAACCTGGTAGCTCACCTTGTCCTAATGGGACTTGTCACGATCTTTCTGCACATCCCGCAGAAAGAGATTTGCCCAGTTCTTTCAAGCTGTCCTTGCACTTTCTATGGTACATGCTATATCATTGTTTCTCAAGCCTGACAGTACATTAGGATCACTGGCCTTTTTAAAAATATTGGTAGTTGACTTTCACACCAGGCCTATTAAAAGTGGCCATGGGATAGGAACTACTTCTCTTCCAAACAGATTTGAATGTACACCTTTAAAACTGCTTGAGGGACTGGAGAGATGGCTCAGTGGTTAAGAGCATTGGCTGCCCTTACAAAGGACCCGGGTTCAGTTCCCAGTGCCCATGTGAGACAGCACGCAACAACCTGTTATTCCAAAGGATTGGATGCCCTCTTCTGGCCTCCACAGGCACTATGTACATGTAGCGCATGATAGACAATCAGGTACACACACACACATGCACACATAAATTTTAAAATTAAAACCACTGCATGATAAACTAGTCTATTCTCATGAAGGGTCATTTGTCTCAGTAATTCTATGAGAAAATAGGTTAGAGACACCAATAGAAGATATCACAAACAAAACTAATTAATCCAGATACCCAGGGTTTGGAGAGAGGGAACCCTCAACCCTTTTCTAATTCTTCTGACTTTTCATATACACTACCCACAACCAAGAAAATCATGGGCACAGCCTTACTTGAGAGGTTGTTTTTCCTTTTTTTATTTTTTATTTTATTCTATTGTGGGAATTTGGGGGTTGTTGGGTTTTAGCTCTCTGTCCTTTTGGTTTTGGAGGCACAGTCTCATGTAGCCCAGGCTGGCTTCAAACTCACTATATAACTGAGATTGTTCCCAGTCCTTCTGCCTCCACCTTCTATATGCTGGGGGCCAGGTGTCGTCCACTGTGCTCAGTTCTTCCTTTTGATCCATGTCACTTAATTAGTTGGGGAAAATGGTAGTGAGCAGGACAGAACAGTGACCATATGAATGGTCACTCAAACCTCACAAATGACCACTAAAGAACATCTGGATCTACCTTTTATGATTAGGACACTGGAGCTGCCGGGATTGGGCAGCCTACTAGCTGCATCTTGTGTTGCTCATTCTAACTCAGACCTCACATAGAATGATAGCATGGGTTAGGCAAAGCTCAACCATGCCTGGAGGGTCTAGCCCAGATAGTCACCTGTAGGCCAGATCTAGTCCTCAGCCTGTTTTTATAAGTCAAGTTGTGTTGAAACGGGACATGCCCATTCATATGTCCATTTAAATATTTGCCTGTGCTTGCTTTCATGCTACAGAACTGAATAGGTTAAGGGCCTAAAATCTAAAATATTTACTCTCTTACTCCTTGCAGAAAAAGATCAGCAACCACTTGTCTAGGTAAAAGTCCTTAGGACACTTCTCAGTTGCCACCCGGAGGACTTAGAAGTTCAACCTTGCTTCCCAAATGTTCCCTAGCTAGCCACAGCAGGGCTCTGTCTCTGTACCCCTTCCACTTCCCTGCAAGAATAGCAAGATCCTCCTGACACTTGTATACTATTTCTTGACTCTCCTCTGCAAACAGGTTCTTCTGACCCTGCCCGAGCAGCACCGGGCCAGCTATGCCCACTTGTCCTCCAGTCCTCTGCTCATGTTAGAGCAGCTGATGATGAACATGAAGGTGGACTGGGCCACCATGGCTGTGCAGACTCTGCACCAGCTGCTGGCCGGACAGGAGATTGGCTTCACCCTGGACGAGGTTGATTCGCTGCTCTCCAGATATGCAGGGAAAGCCCTGGACCTCCCGTACCTTCTAAGGGAAAAACGATCAGGTGACTGGCTGCACCCTAGACAACAATTTGACGCTTAAGAAGAAATGACTTGCTACTCTTGGGTTCTGTCTCCTCTCCTTACTAACTGAAAGGGAGATACGGCTCTTTGTTACTTAGGCAGGATCTAGATCTTAGGAGAAGGGCCAAATATTACATGCATGGTGATCCTAAGGGGTGAAAAGCCAGACATTACTGAGAAAATCTGTCTGTGTTGACAGTGCCATCATTTTTGGTAGGGTATGCTTCATTTCCAGGGTCACATCAGACATCAGTTGTCTGTGAGCTGATTCAACTTCTTCTAGAATGAAGAAAAAGAAACTAGTCTGGGTGAAGCTCCTGACCAGATTCCTATCCTCCAGGGGCATCATTTAAGTGTCTTCCACATCTCTCTGGGCATTTTTAGATTTATCTTGAAAAAAGATGCTCCATTGTTTCTTGCGCCTTAAACATGGCTTGGTGTTTTTGTTTGGTTGGTTGGTTTTTGTGGAATTTGAAAAGAATGTATCTTTGGCTTAAAAGTTTTTTGTTTTTGTTTTGTTTTGTTTTGTTTTTGCTTGTTTGGTTTGGTTTTGGTTTTTTTCGAGACAGGGTTTCTCTGTGTGTAGCCCTGGTTGTCCTGGAACTTGCTCTGTAGACCAGGCTGACCTCGAACTCACAGAGATCTGCCTATATCTGCTTCCTGAGTGCTGGGATTAAAGGCGTGTGCCGCCACCCACCAGCCAGCTTAGAAGTTCTTTTACCATTCTGTGTGTATTGAATATAATCATGATGCCACAGCCAGCAAAATTAAAACAGAGGTTTGCACTAGACATGTAGCATGAGAAAAAAGATGCTTGTAGTAAGCCAGTGTTTTGTCAGCTCTTTCTCTCTCGGCAGATTCTGTGATTCACCTCCAGGAGCTCGTCCAGCAAGCTTCCGACTCTGAGACCCTGTCTAGATCGTCATCAGCTGAGTTCTCTGCTGCTGCTGCTGCTGCTCCTGGTAAGATTGTCTCATTCTCTTCCCTCATTCCCATTTAAGAAAGTCGTCTTTTTCATAATTTACACTAGCATGTTACTTCCCAGTAGATTCAGCATACAGCTGACTCTCATTATCTGTGACAATGTGTCTATCAAAGTCCCTGCAAACACCGAATCAGTGAGCCGTGAGCTATTGCTCCAAGAGGAGGGAACAATGTGCATATGGGCATGTGTACAGACACACACAGACACACACACACACACACACCACAATACACACACTTCACTTAGATTATCTTATTAAACTCTAACAAGTAATCCATTCTAGTAGATTCTGTATTCTTTGTCTCACGAGAGAAGAGATTCAGAAGTGACTTGCCTCACCAACAAGTTCCCATTTGGAATTCAAAATCTGTCCATCTATGTGGAACCAGAGTTGCTTGCCCAGCCCTGCCCTGTCCCCTTCTATTTCCAGACCCTTTGTCACCACCACGTGAGAGCTGAGACAAGAACCTTAGTCAGCCCCTACTGAGAACCTGAATGTTGGGTGACTGCAAAACAATCTCTCCAGTCTAGACATGTCCATAGGTAGCTGTAAATGCCGTGGGAGTGTCGATTTTGAGGTGTCTTCGTTTGATTCTAACGCTATGATAAAATACTTCCCCAAAGCAGCTTGAGGAGGAAGGAAGGGGTTTCTTTACCTTACTCCTCCAGGTAGCGGGTCATCACTGGAGGAAGTGGAGCAGGAACTGAAGCAGAGATCATGGAGGAACACTGCGTACTGGCTTGCTCCCCACGGCTTCCTCAGCTTGCTTATACAGCCCAGAACTCTGTCCAGGGGCGGCACAGTGTGCTGGACTGCCCCTCTCCCCCCCNCACACCACCCATCATTAATCAAGAAAAGATCCTGCAAACATGCCCACAGGCAGTCTGATGGCGGCAGTTCTCCAACTGAGGGTCTCCACGTGACTCTAGCTTGTGCCGAGTTGACAACAGCAGCCCAAGAGTATCGATTCTGAAGTTACACATTGAGTGAATAGATGGCGCTGTAAATATGGAATCTGTTCATGATGAGGATTAGCTAGATTTAGCCCTCATGAAGATTCCTTTGCCCGCCCAAGTGACAAGCTCCTTAGAGGCCTTAATTCTGCTTTGCTCGCCTTTTTCAGCACCCTTCCTTCCCAGTCTCCAGCCCAATGCACAGTGAGGAGAGCAGAACTCTGGGTGCTACTGAGAAGCGCTGTGTTTTCTGTTCTCTTCTGTTTCTACTGGTGGTGAAATTGCTCTTCTAGACAATAAGAAGCAATAAGAAATCTCATTAGATACCGTAAAGCAAAGACCCTGCCATTTCCTGGCCGTGCTTCACAGTATCAGCAGACCTGAAGGGAGGACCCAGACTCTGGGGATCTAAACAGCTTTGTGCATCTCTGTGAGGCTGCCTGAGCAGCTTTGGGGTGTGTGTGTGTATGTGTGTGTGTGTGTGTGTGTGTGTTTTCTTGTTTCATCTGTGTGCCTATCCTTCTAATGGGTTGTTTTCCAATAAATCTCAGATAGACATTATTTCACTTGTAGGTATGCTGTTATAAATTTCCAAAAGGCAAATGTTTTTACAGTATCCACCCATTGGGGGCTGGAGAGCTGACTCAATAGAACATGTATTACTGTTGCAAAAGACCCAAGCTCAGGTCCCAGAACCCACACTGGGTAACTCACAACTGGTGGTAACTCCAGCTGCAGGGGAGTTTAGCACCCTCTTCTGGATCCTGTGGGCACTTGCCCTCACATGTGTGTATGCCCACACATAGACACCATGCACTCATATAATGTGAAATAAAATAAAATCTTTTTAAAAAAAATCAAACCACAATGCTTTTATTGGACTTAAATACAAATTAATGATTGTTATCAAATATCTAGTCAATATTGAAATATCCTTAATCATCACATAATGCTGTTTGTTTGTTTATAGTTGTTTTTATTCTAAATTCAATTCCAAATAACATCCATGCGTGACATTTGGCTAAAGTATCTCTCATGTCTGTCTTAATTAATTGGTCAGTCTACCTCTTTATGGAGAAAACTAGGCCATTTATCCCATATGCTGGATTTCTCTTTCTTTCTTTCTCTCTTTCTTCTTTCTTTCTTTCTAGATAGGGTTTCTCTGTGTAGCTCTGGCTGTCCTAGAACTAGCCCTGTAGATCAGGCTATCCACAAATTCAGAGATCAGTCTGCCTCTGCCTCCAGAGTGCTAGGATCACAGGTGTGTGCTACCACCCCTACCCCACATGCTAGATTTTGCTGACTTTTTCTTTATGACAATGAGGGTCTGTGTCCCCTAAGTTTCTGGTGCACTGGTAGTTAGAGCTATTGCTTATCTCGATGTGGACTCAGTATTTTTAAATTACATTTACTTTTGTTGTTAATTATTGAATGACTTGCCATGGCACATGTGTTGAGGTCAATTTGCAGGAGTCAGTTCTCTCCTTCTACCAATATGGGTCCTGGGGATCAAAGTCAGGTCTTTAGGTTTGTCAGCAAGCACCTTTACCCACTGACCCGTCACTGCCTCCCCCAGGCTCAGTGATTTTTATTAATTGTATTTGATAGGTTTTTGTTGTACATGGCCAATGGGGGGAACACACAGTGTCTCTGTCTCTCTTTTGTGACTCAAGCAGCCTCTGATTATCAACTGGCTCTATCACTCCAGGGGAGCCTTGTGAAACAGTAGCATTTACTCTTTCCTCTTCACTTACCAGCTTTTTCTCTGACTTCTTCCTCCAGGAAGTGCCTTAGTCCATTCCCCCAGTCCTAAGGAAAGGGCTCCCCCGCAGACTCAGCCTCCGCCGCTGGAGTTTGTGCCCCCAGAAGCACCGCCTGCCAGGGATCAGTGGGTCCCTGATGAGACTGAAAGTACCTGCATGGTATGCTGCAGAGAGCGCTTCACAATGGTGAGCAGCCTCCCTCAGCGGCACTCCGGGGAGAGGAACCAGAGGGCCAGCGTGTGCGCGTTGAGTACTCAGTCACCTGTCCCCAAGAGGACCATGATGGTTTCAAGTCGCCAGACCTCCAGCTGGGTCTGCCTTTGACCTGGCCTCAGTGTTTGCCCAGGATCCATTTATGTAGTAGACACCCTCAAATAGCCTTAAGTTACAGGAACTCTTGTCATTCTCATCGCATAATAAAGATAGACAGGAGTCACCAAGTCTTTAGAGATCTCATAGCTAGTTCCTGTCTTTCACAGTAAGGCATGGCCTGGTAGTGGTTATATATGCTACTTCAGGAGAAAGAAGACTCAAGTCCTATGCTCGGCTCTACTTCCTAATAGCTATGTGACTATAAACATTTTAATCTCATGTGCCTATTATAAGCTAAATAGAAGTTGGCTCATGGAGCTGTTAAAACTCCATATGATTGCATATGGTACCACAGTTAACCAGAAGTGCAGCACTAATGTCAGCAGTAGTGATATAATTTCTCTGCATCTCTTTGTCTATGAAAGAGTATAGAATGACTATCAGCCTCTAAAAATGAAATGAAGCTATACTTCCTTAAAAACAAAAACAGTTGGAGGGGCCTGGGTATGCAGCTCACTTGGGAGAATGGTGGCCTAACATGGACAGGTCCCAATACCACTTAAAATGGATGTGATAATACACATCTCTAACTCCCATACTCAGGAGATAGATAGGAGGACCAGCAGTTCAAGGTCATCCTCAGCTATGTAGTGAGTTTGAGGCCAACCTGAGCTACAAGGGATACTACCGAGAGAGAGAGAGAGAGAGAGAGAGAGAGAGAGAGAGAGAGAGAGAGAG
>LOJH01003048.1:0-13528 GCA_001685095.1 Ellobius talpinus | reverse complement strand
AGAGAGAGAGAGAGAGAGAGAGAGAGAGAGAGAGAGAGAGAGAGAGATGTAGGTATATACGTACATACACACATACATACATAGGTGCTAGAGAGATAGCTTAGTGGTTAAGAATGCTTGCTGCTCTTACAGAAGACCAGAGTTCAGTTCCCAGCACCTATACCAGGCAGCTCACAACTGCATGTAACTCTGCTTTTCTAGGGGATCTTGTGCCCCTAGCCTCTTTGGGCACCTGAACTCACATGCACAAACCCACACACAAAGACACATAAATAAAAATAAAATAAAGCTTTAAAATTTCAATACCATAAACCGCTTGGTAAAGGCAGCCTTCTCACTTTACCACCATCGACTCTATAGAAGCGTGGCCCTCACTGGCTAAGCAAAGCTCTTCTTCCTGATTGAATTTTTAAATTTTTACTTGGGTTACCAAACACGAAATGTGCTAATAATGAAGATTCGTTCACACAGAAGGACATGTAAGCTCCTAGAAGCCCTCAGCTGTGCTTTGTCAGTGTTTAAGCATCCTGTTTCCCCTGTCTCCAGCCCCCCGCCCTATGGCCACATTTAGAAGGAGCTCAGCAGTTTTTTTTGCCAAATGGTTGGGAGAGCAGGACTCTGGAGTCCCCTCCTGGTTTTTGCTATAGTTCAGACTGGCTTAGAACTCACTGTGTATGTAGCCCAGGGTGGCCTCAAACTCTCAGCCTTCCAAGTGGCGGGATTATAGATGTGAGCCACCATGCCCACCTTCCCTGTAGCTTTTTAGAGTGTCTCAACATGTTGCTTCCGTGCAGAAGCAACCCTTGTCAAGAGCTGTCGATTGCAGACTGCCTAGGACTTGGAATATTTGTCCTTCAGCTGAATAACACCTTAAAATGTCAGTTTGAAAGGCTTTCATTTGCTTTGTTTTTCTTTTCTTTCATGTGCATGGGGGAGGGGAAGGTGTTAAGGATCAAACCTAGGGCCTTGTACTAAGCTAAATCCCCAGTCCTAAATGTGACCTTTCTGAGGACAAGGGCTGGTGTGCTCATTCTCAGTAACCCAAGCACCTGGTGTTCCTGATGATCCATGGTTGCCCAAAACCAAGTATAAATGTCTGGGCGACAATCCCGTTTTCATCTCTTCCTTTCCTCAGTTTAACAGACGTCATCACTGTCGCCGCTGTGGACGGCTAGTGTGTGGCTCCTGCTCCACTAAGAAGATGGTGGTGGAAGGCTGCCGAGAAAACCCTACACGCGTGTGTGACTCGTGCTACGGTTACTACAACAAAGAGTGAGTGTCTTGCAACAGGACCCACACTGTCATGGACCACTGTTCTCTCCCCAGGGTCCTTACACGGCTAGCACACCCACTATGAGGTATTTTGAACCTGTTAGACTCACAGGGGTGTTGGGTTTAATGTGCATGCTGGCTGTGCCATTAGCTGTACTGTGAATGCTTACAGAATGACCTTGTCAGAGAAACTTCTAGACGGGAAGTAGGGATGAGAAGGAAGTTCTTACAGGCTGGTTTCTCAGAAATCAAAACACCTCAGTCATCAGCCCTTCCACACACTGCTGTCACCATCTCACCTGGCCACCTCTCCTGTTTCCTGGTCACTCCTGATTCATGTGGCTCCAGCTGGATTCAGGACAACGTGTCCACACCCATCGAGCGTCTGGGCTCATTTGCTCCGGCTCCAACTGAGTAGTTGTCTTGACTTGTTACTCATGACAAGCCCTTACACTTTCTTGCATATAGTTAGCCTCCAGATAAATTTCAGAAACCATCCCTCCTTCTGGCAAGGCAGATGGATGAAGACAGTGTTTGCTGACACATGGTTGCTTGAGGTTTATTTCCTACTGCTTCAGAGTGAGAGTGTGAAGTAAGGCTCCTAGTGCATCTGGGGGAAATCCCCCATAAAAAGGAACCTAACTTTAGATTTCATATTTTCTTTTATTTAGCAGATTTTAACCAGATTCTGTGTTCTACTCTTTAGCAGTTTTGGTGGTTATTTGCCACAATGAGTATTGACTACATGGGAAGGAAGACATGCCATACACATGGTATAGTTCCTGAAACCCTTACATACACTCTCTGCCTTCCCCTGCCAGGGGTAGGACAGGGATTACCCAAACACTGTCCTTATGGGGCTTTAAGTGAGCAATCAGTACTGATGGGAATTCTTTTACCAGCAGTCACTCTGCAGTAGTTCCACCACCTAAAGGAACCCCCATTTTACTAGGGAGACAGCTAACAAACACTACAAAGTGACTGGGTAAGTGCAGTGGTGACTGTACACACTGATTGGCCCAGATAGGCAGGAGAGTATCCTGGAGGGGACCTCAGGAAATGAATCTTAGAGAATGAGGAGTTGGTAGGAAAAAAAACTAAAAACAGGGCTGGGGGGGTGGCCAGAGGTTGGGGAGGCGCATCAAAGGCAGAGGAAGGAGAAAAAAAATCGACCATTTGAGGAGCTGTGAGTAGGTAGATGACAGGCTAGGGTTCTGATCAGTGGACCCTGTCCTTAAAGCTATCAGCCGAATCAGGAAGACTTGAACACTGGCACAAGACTTGGACTTGCTCCCTGGTGCCATGATGGACTGAGGTTGGCCAGCATGTTCCTTGTATTCATTTTAAATGTGGCCCTTGGTGACACCAGTAGAAGTTGACCAGAGCTGGTGATAGAGCAATAGGACCTTTATGATTTGAGTCCAAGTCATGGATGAAAGGAGATCGCTAAAGAGGCAGTCAGGGCAGGTCTCAAGGGCCTTTCTCCTGAACTGTGAATGTACAATTCTTTCAGCCTGAGCAGCTTCTGAAGGGTTCTTCAGCAGGAGCAGAATGGGACCGGGTTTAAATTCTTAAAATCTTGCTACAGCTGCAAGTAGATGCCAGGCCGTCAAAGTCAAAGAGAGTTATTGCAGAAAAATGACGAGCTCCCCCTCAGACTCAGAGCAACAGGGGCATTTAAGTGGATATGTAAGAGATAAAAAGGACAGAGCATTGTAAGAGGTGGTTCTGACCAGTGGGGGACAGCAAGAGTTAATGTGCCATTAATTCCCTGACCAATGACTGTTGGAGCAAATGTCATTCACTAAGCTCAAAACAGAGAAGAAATGGTTGAGGAATTTTGTTTTTCTTTCTACTTCTAGTGTACCAGAGGAGAGCCCATGCCAGTCAGAAGGTAAGGCCTGATCCCATTCTATGTGGCTCTGTTTATGTGCTGGAGTTGGCTCTCAACTGATAGCCGTATGGCAACTCAGTCTACTTGGTGAATTCACCAAAGAGAAATCTTGGCTCTTGTATCAGCTGTTTCCCTCGACATTCTTCATATTAACCTTTATCTAGGCCCATTAGCTTCCAACCCTGGGAAGGCCAAAAACCAATGGGTTTGGTGCTTATCTTTTAGTAGGCTACCCCATCTACCTCACCACAGCTCCCTTCCTCCATTGCCCCATCATCCAATGCCTTGTCCTTACCCTGAGATTATCACTGTTAGCAATTTAGCCAATGTCTTTCCATAGCAGGTTAGTGTTTGGAGTATCCAACATTTGAGCCATGTCTTTCAGTGTTTCTTGTGGGAAGCTTCAGTCATGGCACAAATACTGTGACATTTGTCCCAGACCTATGCTTGGGGAAGAGGACTTGAAGTATCTAATGAGGTTTCCTAAAGAAAACAAAAAGTGAGGAAGTTGCTATAAAAATGGCTTAGCGGTTAAGAACATTTACCGCTCTTGCAGAGGGCCCAGGTTTGGTGCCCAGCACCCAAACTCAGTGATGCACAATTGCCAATGACTCTTAATTCCAGAAGATCTGGCCTCTGCTGGTGCATGCACACACATGGTACACATAAACTCATGCAGGCACGCACACAAACAAGTAAATAAATATTTTAAAAAGGAAAGAAAAGGGAGCAAGAAGAGGGAAAGGGACTCTTAGATAGTAGGTAAATATCTGCTCGTGACACACTAGCTTGTCAGGCTGCGTGACCAGCCAGTGACTGGCATGTGATTGACAACTCTCTTCTTAGTTTCAGACAGCTCAAAGAATGAAAGCCCTCCATATTCAGCTGTGGTGAGAGTCCCCAAAGCCACGGAGGTAGAATGGATCTTGAGTCTAAATGAGGAAGAAAACGAGCTGGTGCGGAGTGAATTTTACTATGAACAGGTAATAACAATAAAATGTAATGGTCACTTAAGTTTCTTTATGATGTCTGATAGTATAACAGGGAATTCAGAGGTTGATAACTACAGTCTGGTCCTTGCTTTCTTAATATACAATTATATGAGAGCCAAAACAAGTAAACCAGTTAGGCAGAAGAGGAGGAACATCTCAGGGAATGTACAGGAAGAAACCAGAAAGAAGGGTAAGTGCGTGGTCAGAAAAATGTGGAGATTGCGGTGGAAGGGGAGTGTCGAGGACAGGGGAAAGATAGAGCACAAAACTGAACTGTGCGGGGACTGGGGAGATAGCTCAGCGGATGGTAAAGTGCTTTCTGTGCAGGCATGAGGACCTGTGTTTGAATTCCCAGCATCCACATGTAAACCAGATGCAGTAACATGTGCCTATATAGTCCCAGCACTGAGGAGGCAAAGGCAGGCAGACCCTGGGGCCTGCTGCCTAGCAGGTTCTAGCTGAATCATCAAGTTCCAGGTTCAGTGAGAAACCCTGAGTCAAAAAAATAAGGTGGAGAACAATTCAAAAAGATACCCAATATCAACCTCTGGCCTCAACACACACATGGACATACAAATGCATGCACACCTTTACACATTTGCATGAACACAACACACACGCTCATATATCAACAACAACAAACTAAATTAAAATATCGGAGCAAAGGCACTGAGTCCAAAAATCACAGGGCGTGATGAGGGCATCAGAAGACAGCATTGATGAAGTAAGGGGTAATGTGGTAAGATTGAGAAAGACAATTTATGTATGAAGCTGTGAAGCTGATGGTAAGAAATGACTGTATGATAGGTAGAAGCACCTAGGAATTCATGGGCTGCTTTACAGATGTTGATCTGGCAGCAGCATAGTATGTTCAGGACTTGAAACAGTGACTTCAGCTAAGTGAGTAACTGTGGTCATCTAAGCTACAGATAAGTGTGATTGCAACTGAGGAAAAGGAGACCAGAAAAAGGAAGCCACCTGTGGATACTGTCAAGAAGTAGGAAGTGAGTTCCTGGACAACCAGGGCTACGTAGAAAGACCGTGCCGCAATGTGACACAGCCTAGCAACCAGAGCTCCAGCCGTGAAAGGTTGAGCTTCTGAAATGTGGCTAGCTCTGCTTCTGCCCTGCTGCGATGTGTCCAGCTTCCTCTCGCAGTGATTTCCAGCCTTTTAAAGTGGGAATGGTGGTTTCTACCGAACAGCTGCTTTTGAAAACTGCTCTGGTCCCTAAATTCACTGTCTCTCCCTCCCCTGCCCTGATCAGGCCCCCAGCGCCTCCCTGTGCATTTCCATCCTGAACCTACACCGAGACAGCATTGCCTGTGGCCACCAGCTGATCGAGCACTGCTGCAAGCTGTCCAAGGGCCTCACCAACCCGGAGCTGGACGCAGGGCTGCTCATAGACATCATGAAGCAGCT
This sequence comes from Ellobius talpinus, assembly GCA_001685095.1. Classification (NCBI taxonomy): domain Eukaryota; kingdom Metazoa; phylum Chordata; class Mammalia; order Rodentia; family Cricetidae; genus Ellobius; species Ellobius talpinus. The sequence goes on along the minus strand of LOJH01003048.1, from coordinate 7,950 downwards.
GCTCTTCAGCGCCAAGATGATGTTCGTCAAGGCTGGCCGAAGCCAGGACCTGGCTCTCTGTGACAGGTACATAGAAGCAAGCCTCCGTTCTTTTACCTGGGGGCAGTCTTTTATCTGGCTTCCTCGTCCCATCCTCGCTGACATGCGTCTCATTTAATGTTAATGATATATAAGTCCCTAATCACAAGTGGTCGTCCTTGCCCTCTGTCAGCCTGTGTCCTTTTCTTTCCCTAGGTCCTCAAAAACAGAAGGTGTTCTTTTGCTTTCTATTACTATGACAAAACAACATGTGTAAAAGCAATTCTGGGGGACAAGGGCTTATTCAGCATACAGTTCCACAGCACAGTCCATCATAGAAGGAAGTCAAGACAGGACCGTGGAGGCGGGAACTGAACCTGCTTTGACTCCGCTCATTAACCTGACATGAAGACTCTTAATTCCTTGCTTATCCATCCACCCAGATCCATGACTCATGAAGCGAGTCCAGCACCAGTCCCAACAGCTTCGGGATCCAGGGGCAGGAAGCCCTCTGAAGCATAAATGCCTCCCTCAGGCACAGGCCCACTCCATCACCTCTTAACACCAACCTCAGGCAGAACTGCTAAGCTCTATGGGCCTCTGGAGGTGGCAGAGATCAAGGAAGCCCTCACTCAGCAGGGTTCTCACCCCTGCAAGCAGTCGTGGGCTTCCTGGATGGTTTACAGCACTGATTTTAAATCCCACCTTCTTTCTCCCCAACGCTGCATTCATATACCTTCATTATGATTCCTTATCAATTTATCCATAGGAGAGGACTCCTCTCTGTTGTCTTTTGCCATAAAACCAGATTCTTCTGTTTTTAACTATGTCTCCTTTTGATGGATAAACAGATAAGATGAATATATTTCAAAACAAACAAACAAAAACACATCATCTAGTTCAAATGTTTTCATTTTCCAAAGGGAGACTTATTAATTAGTCTTCGAATTAATATATGGCTTCGAATCTGATTTTACACACTATCCTTTCTCCTACCCAGTTCCTACCAGGTTAAGAATCATTAAAGATAAGGAATCCAAGAAAAAGAAAACTGCTAAGCAGATGAGTGAGGAGCCACGGCTTTTTTGCTGTAGTTCTGAGACAGTACCCAGGAACCATGGCTGTAAACTTGCCACATCAGGGAGAATGAATAGTCTGGCCCTCTGGGCTCTGTCCTGCTAAGGTTTTTCTAATCCTCGGGTGTCAGGAGTAAGATTGCCAAAGGAGTAAGGAATAAGATTCAGTGGGCTACAAGGAAGGCCATTCTTGGCATGGAAAGAGGGTGTGAAGACTAGACTAGAAGGTGCCACCTCCACGAAAAAGCATGGTGAAACCACTGTACCAACCAGGAATATGGGTCGGTGGGGCTTTTTGTTTTTTTAAGAATTATTTTTATTTTATATGTATGAATGTTTTGTTTGTGTGTGCATGTGTACCATATGTGTTCATGGTACCCAGAGAATCCAAAAGATGGTGTCAGGACCCATGAAACTAAAGTTACAAGTGGTTGTAAGCCTTCATGTGGGTGCTAAACACCAGACCCAGGTCCTCTGGAAAAGCAACCAGTGCTCTTAACTGGTGAGCCATCTCTCCAGCCCCTGAGTCAATGACTCTTGTTCTGTACTCTTCCAAGCAGGGTTCCAAAGAGCCAAAAGCAAATGAGTAATTTGTGAGCTCCAGTATTCAATATAGAGGCCTTGTCTCAGACAGAAACCTAGAGCATCCCTGCTCAAACATAAACCATCAGATTATAAGTGCTACAGAAGTTCCAGACACTATCCTAAGCTCTTTCATTTGACACATTTCATTTTCTGCTTTATAGCCATGTAACAGATGAGTGAGTTGAGGCAGGCCTCAGAACTATTAAGTTGGGAGTGGGGTTAAAAGAGTCTGACTCTCGCACCTTCACTCAGGGTACATGTGCCGTATATCTCTCAGTTCTCATGATCACACTTAACAGTGAAGATGCAATAGAAATGCTTGAAGCAACAATTGCTCCAAAGCTCAACACAGCCTCATTTGTGATGCCCTCTCTCTCCCTGTAGTTACATCAGCAAGGTAGATGTCCTGCATATTTTAGTCACCGCTGCCTATCGCCATGTGCCATCTCTAGACCAGATCTTGCAGCCAGCCGCGGTGACCAGGCTGAGGAACCAGCTCCTGGAAGCTGAGTACTACCAACTAGGCGTTGAGGTGAGGCAAAGATAAAGCTTCCTTCTACCCCTCTGTCATGAGTGGCCTTTGCTTAGCCTTGGGAACAGGTCTCACCATCTCTCCGTGGTCTCAATCATGGATGCATCCAGGGCACAACCAACTTGCTGGTGTGCGAATTGCAGCATGTGGATGTTGGGCAGGTAGTTGGGGCAAAGGAACAGAATGGCTTGGGAAGACTCTTAGACCTGAATGTAGACACCTCTCACAGATGGAGCAATTTTTCCTCCAGGTCTCTACAAAGACTGGGCTTGATTCCACGGGGGCATGGCATGCCTGGGGCATGGCCTGCCTTAAAGCTGGCAACCTCGCTGCTGCACGGGAGAAGTTCACTCGCTGCCTGAAGCCTCCCCTTGACCTCAATCAACTGAGTCATGGCTCAAGGCTAGTCCAGGATGTGGTTGAGTACCTGGAGTCCACAGTGAGACCGCTTGTCTCCTTGGTAAGAGCAAAGCGGGCAGAGTGCCCTGTCCTATAAGAGGCTAGGAGCGGTAAGGATCCAGGGAGATGACTGGCTTCAGTTCAGTCAGTAGTGTGGGGTTAGGCGCAGAGGTTGCTAGGCTGATGTTTGTGTGTTTGTGTGTTTTGTTTGTATTATGTGTAGTTAGATAAGTGACTGCATGGTTAGATAAGCAACATGAGATCAGTATATTAAAAGATACTATAGAGGTATCCAAAAATTAAAATCACGTGCCCAGATAAATTTTAATTTTCCATTTAGGGTTTTTCTTTTCTGTTTTTTTTTATTTCATGCATTGAGTGTACTATAGTGTATTCGTGCATACACATAAGTAATCGCCCAAGCATGTGTATGTGGAGGCCAGAGGTCATTGTTAGCTGCCATCTTCTGTCAGTCTTTACATTTTGTTTTTACATTTGTTTTGAGTGTGTGTATGTGTATAAGCCCACACATTCATGGAGGTCAGAGGACAGCTCACAGAGTCAGCTCTGCCTCCCACCAGTGGGTTCCCAGGATCAATTCAGCGGTCAAGCTGGTTTCAGGTGCCTTTACTGGCTGAACTATCTTGCCACACCGCACTTTGTTTTTCTTTCAAAGCAAGGCCTTTCACTGAACCTAGTGCTCACTGTTTGCAGTAGAGTAACTCTCTAGCTAGCCCCTGTGCCCTAGAATCTGCCTGTCTGAACACCGAGTTACAGGCACACACCAGCACGCCAACTTGTACATGACTGCCAGGGTCCACAGACTTGCACAACAAGCCCTCTGACGGCTGAGCCGTCTCCCAGTCCCTGGCTTTATAATGTGTAATCCCAGAACAGCCTTGAACTCATGAATCCTCTGCCTCGGCCTTATGTACACTGCCAACCAAGCCTTTCTAGTGTTAAGTCTTGTTGAAGGCCAGACCTAGTGGTGAATGCCTCCGGTCCATGCTGCTTGCAAGCTGGGAGTGGGGGAGCGGGGTAGAAGAGGGAGAATCACTTCTTAACTTCTTAGGCCCTGGAGTTCAAAGCCATTCTTTTTTCCTGCCAGCAGCAAGATGACGATTACTTTGCCACCTTGCGGGAACTAGAAGCCACCCTTCGGACCCAGAGCCTCTTCCTTGAGGTGATTCCTGATGGGAAGATCATGAACAACACCTACTATCAGGAATGTCTCTTTTACCTGCACAACTACAGCACCAACTTGGCCATCATCAGCTTCTACATAAGGCATAACTGCCTTCGGGAAGCCCTGCTGCACCTGCTCAACAAGGTGAGACATTTGGACACAGCCCAAAGGCAGTGGCCGCCTTGACCACACCCTGCCCCCCACCCCATCCTGTATACTTAACTCAGTGTCTAGCAGTGAGACAATTCCCTGCAGAGTCTTTGTCTATATAGTCATCCAATGAGGTCAGCAAGTCTCACATTAAACCCCAAATTTCCCTCCTGACCAGCAATAGCAAATTCATCTCCTCTCCCACAGTGTAGAGAACAGTGAGACCATCAGCCTGGTGTCCACAGTAAGGTACTCAACAGGAGTCTCATGTGACCTCAGGCACAGTGCTGAACCTTGGTTTCCACCTGGCCTAGGAGAGGGTGTACTTAGAGCTGTTACAGAGAGGAGCACCCCACACGTGTGCATGAGGAGGCAGCACACCCTCTCTTTGGTTTTCTCTCATTCCCCTGCCACCTGCCACCTCCCTCCTGACGGAAGAGCGCTAAGAGAGTTACTTCCTTGGTCATCGCCCTTTTGTTTACTTATTTAGAGGGAGGGGGAAAAGTGTGTGTGTGTGTGTGTGTGTGTGTGTGTGTGTGTCAGAGAGTCTATACAGGGCCATGGTTATGGTCAGAGGACAGCTTCCAGAAATCAGTTCTCACCTTCCACCTTTGAGGCGGGGTTTCTTGTCTCTGTGCTGTTCTGCATGCTCTAGGCTCGCTGACCCATAAGCTTCCTTCTGTTTCTGCCTCCCACCTCTCCATCAGAGTTCTGAGCTTACAGATACACACTCCTGCTAATTGCGTGGTCCCAGGGACATAACTCAGATGGTCAGATTGCACACCAGGACCTTTTACCCTCTGAGCTATCTTGTAAGCCTGGAATTCCTTTTATCTCAACATTCATGGTAACTTTCTGACAAAGTGACCGATATTTACCAAATTCCGTAGGAAACTGAAGGGACTTAGCATGGTCTAACATCATTCAGCCACACTAAATCAGAACAGCATCCGACAGTAGTTTGCAAACAGACACATTTTCTAGATGACTCCATGAGAAGTCCAGCTTGTGATCCAACCCTTACAGGACAGTGAAAGAGACCGTTGTGTGGCTCCTGCTGTATCTCAGCTGCTGAGCGTGTCTTAAGAACCATACAGGATGAGTCGTCATCATTTGGAAGTTAATTTGCCCTTTCCCTCCCTCTCCACATGAGTTGAGAAGTAAAGATGTTTCTGCCAGCACAGGCTGAGTGTTAACCATCTGTCCTGGTGCCTTGGATAAGCACAGCCAGAGGTAAGCTGCTTATCTTTTAGTCCAAGTGGAAGCTGATGACAGCACTGCCCTTGCTTTGCAGCTGACAAAGCCAGTAAGGAAACCTTCTCTTTGTCTCCTGTCACCAACTACCCTTGAACTTTTTAAGACCCTTCCCTTTGTCCTCGAGCAAGCAGGGGTGCAGAAAAGAAATGCACTGAAAATGACACTTGGACACCTGGTGTGCATAGGGTTTCTGTGTGTTCCTTTTCCTGTCACACTGCCCTCAATGTGAACTTCCTAAACATAACACCCTCTCTCCTTAGGGCCTTCACAAATCATTAGGATGAAAGCGAACTCCTTAGCATATGGCTGGACCTCAAGATCTGTCTCCCATATTTCTGATTTTTTTCCACCATGAATGCTATTGATACTCCATGTTCCAGACTCACCAAAATATTGATGTTATTATCTTTATTACTCTTCACATGCTGTTCCGTCTATCTAGAATGCCCTGCCTTCCTTGTTTTCCTGGGAGAAATTCTGTTCATCCTTTCAAGCTTAATAGGTTAAACATCCACAGAACAGGAGCACACACTTGGGAGGCAGAGTCAGGCAGAGTTGTGTGAGTTCAAGGCCAGCCTGATCTATATAGTTCAAGTTCTGGGACAGTCAGGACTGTGTAGAAAGGCTCTATATCAAAAGAGGAAGTGGAAGAAGAGCATGAAAGTTGAGAGGAAGGCAGAAGAGGGTAGAGGAAGGGTAGGAAGGAGAATGGGAAGTAGAAGGAAAGGCAGAACAGAAGAAGATGGGGTGCTCAGAGGTGGTGGCATCTGAGTAAAGGGCTGAAAGACACAAGAACAACTGGAAGAGTTGTACTCTGGGCAGAGGAAGTAACAAATACAAAGGCCAGGTGGCTGAAGCCAGGAGAGATGGGGCCTGGGTGGTAACAGATACAGTCAGGAAGGCAATAGCTAAATCACATAGTATATGTGGATATTATGAGAGCCTGGGCTTTATTAATGAATGGGGAACAGAATCATGAAGACAGTGAGCTGAAGAGTAACTTCTTCTGAGTCGTGTGTCAACAAAATTGGTTTGTTGGCTTTCTGTGGAGGAGACAGACTGTGAAAGGATACCATGGATACGGCTCTTTCAATAATTCATGAATGTGATGGTGTAGTGGGCAGCTTCTGGGTGCGTTTCAGTGGTAGAACCTGCTGAGGTATTTTATATCAGAGTTTGAGAAGAAAAGTGGTCCTGAGGCTTTTGACCTGCACTCCTGGAAGAATGGTATTGTGACTGAGAAAGAAGAGAATGTGGGAGGAGCAAGTTTCGTGGAACAATCTAGAATGCAGTCTTTTGTGTGTTGGATTTGTTGGCTTTGCAAGTAGTCATGTTGAGAGGCAGCTGGGTTCCACAGGATGTACAGTTTGGGAGGTCTAGGGGGATGAGCAGGCTGGAAATCGAGGTGTGGATATCATCGCACACAGCATGGAAAGCCATGAGACTAGATGAAATCACTAGGAAAGTAGAGTGAAAAGGAGCCCTACAGGGATGAGAGGAGCCAGCTAAGGAAATTGAAAGGAAGCCTAGAGAGGTTGATTTGTAGTATAATGAAGGCAAAATAAAGATTTTTTTCTTAATTAAAAGTAAAAAAAATTTAAGCTTAAAGCTTTTCAAGGAGAAATTTAGAAAATGTTATTTAATTTAAAAAAAACAAATTTTTAAAAAAGATTTTCAAGGGGAAGAAAGTCATTATTCTTTCAAAAACTGCTGGGCCCACTGGAGACAGTAAATAGGTCTTCTAGCACTTGAGAGGCTCTGGGTTTGATCCCCAACACTATAAAGAACTGATACTGATGGAATTAGCAGTGTCGAATTTTCTTGTTAGCTAGCATGTGGGGCCAATAGCGTTTGGGACAAGAGTGATAATTAGGGGGCTAAATCCTAGGAGAGAAAGAAAAACAATGAGTGTAGAGAGCCTCTCAAGGAAGGAGTGGATGAAGCATCGTTGGAGAGGGGTTCTCAGAGGAAAAGGCTGAGAGGCACTGCCCTAGGAAGGTGTAGAGGTTCAGAGCAAATCCCAGACTGCCAGGACCAGTCCCACACTTCTGACTTCTTACTTCTTTCCTGCTCCAGGAAAGTCCTCCAGAGGTCTTCATAGAAGGCATTTTCCAGCCGAGCTATAAAAGTGGGAAGTTGCACACTTTGGAAAACTTACTGGAATCCATTGATCCATCCCTGGAGAGCTGGGGAACATACCTGATCGCTGCCTGCCAGCATCTGCAGAAGAAGAACTACTACCACATCCTGTATGAGCTGCAGCAGTTTATGAAGGTAACAGCAACCTATCCTCCCTTCTGCTTGGCATTGGTGCTTTGTCGTGCAGGGGAGGCTGTGCAAGATGAGGGAACAGGACAGTCATTTGATCCCTGACCTTGGTGCTTGACCCTGAGCAAATCCACCACACTCTCCAACATTGTTAAATATTTAGACTTTCCTCCCTACATTTAGAGCCAAGCTTTAATCTTGCCCATAATAGCATTCTTCAGAATTTAAACAGTGTGGTGCTGGACAGAAGGCTCAGCGGTTAAGTGAATTGCCTGTTCTTCCAGAGGATCCAGGTTCAATTCCAGCACCCACATGGTGACTCATAACCATCTATAACTCCAGTCCCAGGAGATCCTATGCCCTCTTCTGTTCTCCGCAGACACCAGACACACATGTGGTACACAGGCATACATGCAGGCAAAATACTCACCCATGTAAAAATCAATAAATAAATAAATAGATAGATAAATAAATAAATA
>LOJH01003047.1:19682-45570 GCA_001685095.1 Ellobius talpinus | reverse complement strand
ACAAGAGCTAGTTCCAGGACAGGCTCCAAAGCAACACAGAGAAACCCTGACTTGGAAAAAAAAATTAACTCAAGCACTTTACCTCTGCATGTTCTTTATTTTTCATGTGAGGGGAGACAGTGAAGTGAAAGAGGACATGGAGGAGAAGAAGTAGAAGGGAAAGAATAAGGAGAAGAAAGAAGAAAGAGAGTAAGGGGAAGAAGTAGAAGTAGCAAGGAGAAGGAGAAGGGGTAATCTATTTCTGTGAGGTTTCTAGTTTTTACAGACATAGTTGAAAAATTCAATACGCAAGGACAATCATAATATGCATATCAAAATCACAAGAAGGGGTAGGGAGAACCTGGCAAAGCAGTACTCCAGAAGAGGTGACCTGACCCAGGGAAGGGCCAGTGTTCCAGGGGAAGCACCTGACATTCCAAAGCATTAGATAAAGTTACTAAACGTCCCTGAATCCTGGATCCACCCATTCTCCTCATCTAATCTCTTTAGTGATAACCAGCTTTGGGAATTCCCAGATTTGTTTGTTAGCAGAGGTGGGGGCGTGCTGCCTTCCTGCTCAGTGCCTGTCTCCTATAGAAATTTCTGTGTGGTCTGTTAGCAGGTAATTTGTGGGATTGACTCTATGTAAATTGACTGTTAGAACAAAGTGAATGCCATTGCTCCAACGTTTCCTAGTATGGGGGAATGGAACAAGGTCACTCAGTTGCCTGTGCAGAAGTCACACTGCTGAGGTGTTTTGGAAATGAATCCCATTTTGAAGGAAAGAATCATGGCTTTACAAGGTTTCCACAGATATGACAGCAATTTTTCCAAAGGACAAATGTTCCCGCAGCTCTGCAAAATGGATTATTCCATGTGGACGTGTATGAACACACTTCCCAGGGATCTGTCTATTGGCCTGTCAGCTGTGCATTCACTGTAGTGTCTTGTGGGCTCCAACATGAATATATGTATCTACATATATTCCTAAATATAATGTACTCAGTTGATATAATGCTCCCTCTATTATGGTTTTAGGGTTGACAGTTTGGCACTAGAAAACAATCGGTGTGCTCTTCCCTGGGGAGACCACCTCTCACACCCCCAGCTTTCATCCTAGGGTTAAGGCCTCTAGGGCTTGTCTTCACACAGTTGGACTTGGCCATTGGTGTCATTCTTGTTCAGTTCACATTTAGGCAGACATGTTGGTAAGACATTATGGGTGTGACTTCTGATGTTACTGTTAGGAATATTTCTTAAACCGAGCTCCCTGACGACGCAAAAATTCCCAATCAAGCCAAATTAAGAAATATCCAGGTTTAATGGGAGTTCTGCGGTCTCGGGTGGCCCCGAGGGGGAACCAGGAAGCTGCAGGAGCACGACCCCCAGGAGGAAGAAAGGGAGACCACGTGTTCCTCTTCTGGGGGATCACTTAAATACCCTGGGGAGTGGTCCTGACCCCTGGCCTGCTGGGATTTGGAGTCCAGACCAGGCCTGGGGGCTGGGATAGGTGAGAGGGACTGGGTTCTATGCTCCCAACTTGACAGTTACTAGGAGACACAGTCTCACAGCAAACTCCCTGACCCATGGCTCTTGCGGTCTTTCTTCCCACTCTTTCTACAATGTTCCCTGGTGGGAGAGGAAACAACTTTTTAATAAATAAAAACCTTGATATCACTTTTTCCTGTCTTTTCTCCTAGCTCTAGGCAGGAACCAGCCAAGTGCTTGTGTGAAATTCTTTAATTTCAAGCCACCCTCACTAAAGTACAGTTCTCTGAACTTGTCACTAACAGGTGCTGCCCTGTCCTCTCTTCTCTCCGCTGAGCCCACAGTCGTTCAGCGTACGAAACGACTACTATCCAGAGAAGGTCTGTTGTGGCTGGTCCTGTTCGGTCCAGTCCAGCAGGGATGCTGTGTCCGGAACACAGGTGCCAGAAAAAAGCAGAGTGGTAAAGACAGTTTCAGGAGCCCAAGGGGCAAATGACTTCCAACTAATTAAAGGGACCAGAAATTAGGTCCAGAAGAGAGAAAGTTCAAGAAGGGGTCTGTAGTTGCTCTTTGGAGCTGAGCACTGACTCTGTCCCCTTACTACTAAACTACTCATTTCTGGTAGATTCAATGAAGAGGGAAACATAGCCTTTAGTCATGTAACCCCTGATAACTCCACCAAGCTCCAATGGATAGTCCCAATCCAGTGGTCACACAGGTGGCCCTGATTAAACCAAATGGGTCAAAAAGCAAAACCAAACGTTGGGAATCTGAGAAAGGGATGGAGAGGGGTAGGGGAAAATAATAAACGGTACTGGGGAGAGCAATCAGAATTCATTATATACATGCATGAACTAGCCAAATAACTAGCCAATGCAGTAAAATATCTTTAAAAAATTAGTAGATGGAGAAATAAAGAACCAGAATTGGAACCTAAGACATCGGCTTCAAAACTATGTTTTTCACTTGTCCCTTTTATTTCTTCTTTGTTAGTCAGGCCTCTTAAACATAAGCCTGAAGCCTGGCTAAACAGGAAACTCCAGCATGTAAATGCGGATGTCTGGCTTGAGACAGGGCCAGTCAAGGCAGGGATGCTTTGATGCTCAGTGAATAACACAGATGTATGCCAGGCACAGCTGCCACTGAAGACTGGGATTGGGGTGAGGGTGGGGATTCCCTGGAAGGAGAGGAAGCAGTCTGGGGAAGTCATATCTAGCATGTCCATGGAGCACAGTGTTAACAATATAGGACAGTCAAGAGCCTAAGCAAGAGCTTAGGCGATCTGCAAATTCAACTTCAATCTTTTCTGAGTGCAGTTTCTTAGTCTTGCTCTCCAACACTGATGTTCTTAATGATTTCTTTTGGCAAAATGAAGAAGGCTTGTCTCCCATGTTGGAGCATTTCCCAGTTTTTCTGGTCTCTGACTGCAGATCCCTGGGGTATATGCCACATGTCTTGCCTTGCACAAGCAGAACACCAGTGTTGTTTTATGTAGAGATATAAAGTGATGCCAGCCATTAAAGGGGTGGAGACCCGAACATTGTTGAGACCTGTTTTGTCAACCATGACCGGAATGATGACATCTCAGGTCATCCTTATTCCTCATTCCTTCAGATGGAATATATCTAGATTTCTCTTCTCTTCGAAGTCATTTAGGAAGTCTGCAACACCCTGGTACTTCATAACATAGTTTTCCTATAGTAGGGCCCCTAAGGGGGAAAACAATGCTAATCAAGTCTGAGTCATTGCTACTACTGTATGAGAGGAAGGGAGAAAATCTGTACTTTTGTTAACAACCGCCCCCCACACACAGTGTGAGGGCAGAAACGTTGCAAAATAGAAGGAGTGACATTTCTGAAGTTCTCGTGTCAACATTAGTATCTGTCCTTGGGGTCCCAGATGGAGAGACTGATCTTCCGGGAGGATATCTGGCCATCGTTCAGTTTGTCAGTTGCAGATGCTTGATGGAGCCAGTCTTGGAGTCTGTAAGGGGAAATGGAGAATGAAAGCAAAGTGAAAGAGGCCTAGGAAGGAAGCAAGCATGCCATTTCCTAATGAAGGTTTCATGCAAAGGGACTGAGTCTTTTCACAGCGGAAAATGGAATCTTTAAATAACATAAAATAAAAGGATGCTTCGGCTTGTTACAGACTCTGCAATGAAATACAGCCCTCCTAACACTGTGTGACCTGTATCTCTGCCTGCTTTATGGATGATGCACCTCAAGGAACACACCCATATTTTCTCCAGTCAGTGGCTGATGATGGATGTCAAAATACAGGCCATGTATTATGCATATAGCATTACCGATGAAAGGTGTTCACTTGTCAAGTTGAAGAAAGTCAAAAACGCCACATCCACTGAATCTGCACAGCTGTCCCTTGCAATTTTCCATGCTTTTGAATGCAACTTCTGATGAAAACAGTTTATTTCTTCCCCTTCACTATTCGAAGAGAAGAAAACAGCTACCATTTAAAATGCATGTGGTTATATGGTTGGCTGGAAAATAGACACAATCCAATGTTTAGGAAGAATGAACACACTAACTCACTGGATGCAACTTGGTCTGTTTGAGATATCATGATACTCCAAAAATTAAGTGCAATCAGGAAATGGATACTTTTTTGTTCCTTCTGAAAGTATAGAACTTGGTAGGATATTTATATAAAGGAGAGCAGAAAATAGGCTTCTGCCCTTAAAAGTGTCTGGCCCGTTGTGCTTATATGAGCCTCCGAAAGGATAGAACAGCTGTTGAGCAGCAGACAACCCCAAATGCCTGAATCAGCCCAGCCTTGTCCCATTACTAAGTACTGACTGTGAAATGTGATCCTATGATCACTTGGAGTTTTGATTTGGAAACCATGCAAGTATCTTTGTACCTTTAAGTCCCTCATTTATTGGTAGGCCCATATAGAGATGAGAAACCAAAGAATGAGGCATAGTGGTACGCACTTTTAATCACAGCACTCAGGAGGCAGAGGCAGGAAGATCTTCGTGAGTTCAAAGTCAGCCAGGTCTACAGAGTGAACTCAGACTAACCATGGCTACATATACATATATACATATACGTACACATATATGCATATATGTATATATATGTATACGTATACATATGCATATCTCCAAAACTATTTTTTAATTAAATAAAATAAAAACTAAAACAAACCAAAGTAAATGATAGCACAGAGCTGACAGATCCAGTTACTGTGTGCTTCACTTGGAAAATGACTTTCTGAGCAATGCAGGCATGATGCAAAGAACTTTCGTGTCTCTGTGTCTTTGATTTCATCCATAAAAAGGTACCCAGTGGGCTTGGCTGGAGGGAAGTCTCAGCTTTACTAAACTTGACATTTCCAATCTTACCTTTTTCATAAATCTCATGATCTCTTGATAGTGCTAGGTTGGTTACCTCAGGAATTCAAGGCTAGTATTATTATTCAGTTCAGACAGTATCAGCAAGTGACTTTTGTATTCAATAGGTGTTCATCCTAGTTCAAAGAGGGATATCATAGGTCTAGGAACTGCAAGCACATGAAAAAAATGTGTAGGGGGAATCAAACAAGGTATCTTCCTATGCAGTTAATTTTAAGACCAAGGAAGAATTGCTGAAAGCCTCAAGGCAGATTTACCCTTACATCTCACAAGCCAGAACCATTTAAATCCTAGGCCTAAGTTCCTTGTGAGCAGAAGAAAATGCAGTGAGTTAGAGGAAGAGAATTGTCAGAATGAGTTTAGATAGGCTGCGGTAACAACACACAAATGCAGTTTCAGTGGTTTACAAGGGCACATCACTGTTTCTTACTCAGAGAGTCTTCTGGGTCAGGACAGCTGCTTGAGACTGCTGTCCCGACTCCACCTCCTTAGTGATCCACGTCTTCATGTTAGATGTGCTTTGGGAAGAGAAGGAGGAGACCAAGTCTTATGCCAGACATGATGTGTGTTTCTTTGCTCACTTTTCAGGAGCAGGAGCACTTTGTATGTGCCCATAGTTCTGACTACCTAGGGACAACTAGGCACAGTGGTAACTCCTTAGTCGGAGAACTATAAGTAGGATGCATGTATCCTGCTATGATCTGGATTTTTAGGAAGGTGTCAGAGTAAGTTAAAATTTCTTCCAGTGTGTCTCCTATAATGTCCTTAAAAAAAAAAAACCTTAGAATTTATCCTGTGCTAATTGGTGACCTGTCAATAACGCATACACTACATCATGAGGGTTCTGTGGTTTTATCATTTCCAGATTTTCTACTTCTCTGAATTTCTCCCCACTAGGATTCACACCTCCTGGAATGGACCGGTCATCTCCTGACAATAGCCCAGTGCACGGGATGCTGCGCCAGCCGTCCATCACAACAGGAGTCAACATCCCCATCATCACAGAGCTCGGTAGGGAGTTCTTGTCAGCTCAGTGGGTGGATGTTTTTTGTCTTCCAGATTATAAGGAGGTTGGCCTGTTCTTTAGTCCTTTGGTCATCATGGGTTTGGGGTGGAGTGGCAAAGGTAAGGTATGAGTAGAGATACACAGATTATTTGAAGGACAAACTGTTCTATCTTTCCCGGGAGAGAAATAGACAGTTTCCTTCCTTCTTGCCATGGTTTTCAAAGGAGCATGAGAATGGCTTTGAAATTGGGGCATCCATTTGGGAACGGGGAAGAAAGGAGGCAAGGGCTCTTCTGATGACTTCTTCCCGAAGGTGGCTCTTCTGAGGGTTCTGATTCAAAGGCTCCTGTGGTTGAAACCCTGCTCAGAACCTCAGGACTGAGCCGATCCCACCTGAGAACGGATCCCCTGCGAGAACTCTGTCAAATATTTGTTTGCTCCACTGTGTAGCAACTCCACCCAGCTGAGATTCTCACCAAAGGTCATTTTCAAAAAATGGCCAAAATATGACTGAAGGGCACAGGGTTTGAATGCTATAATCTATAGCTAATAAAACCCTACTTCTGACCTGTCTGTGCCATTCTCTGGTACCCTCTGCGAAGTCATAGAACTACTGAATGGCCCTTGCCCTCACAGTACACTGTTGTCCAGGTGGCTTAGCTTGAGCATGCGTCCCCTATTGTTCCCTCACTCTTTTCTTCCTTTTTTTTCTGTACTCCCCCCACTCCCTTTCCCTGATCCTTAACTGCCTTATCCAATTAGCTAAACCAGGCAAGTTGCCTTTGGTATCAGTCAATCAGGAAAAAAACAGTGGGACGCACATTCTAATGATAACGGAGTTAGGTAAGAAGTGCTTGCCTTCTTGACATCAGTATTTTCTTTTGTTCTGATCTTGGTGTTTCCAACTCTCATTGGCTTTCTCCCCCTTCATTTCACTGGCTGTAACAGAAGGGCTACCCCATGGCACTGCTTTGAATGCGTTTTATTTGCGGCTCTGGTTGGAATCGACTGTCTTGTTCTGGCCTTTCCTTAATGATTTTCCCCACAGCCTCGGTAAACCTTTGATCACACCCATCTGACCTGGCAGGGCCTTGCAAGGCATCTCTGCTCTGTTTCATTTTCTGTGGCCCAAGCCTCTCTCTCCATCTCTTTTAAATCCCACACGTGCTCCCTCTCCCCCACCTCCACCCTATATTCCGCTTCCAACATGCTGTCAGTTTGACTGACATGTCTTCACAGCTCTCAGAGGAAGTCAAAGAAAAAATATAAAAATTTTAAGATAAAAATCCTAGACCGTGCCTTCCCTCCAGCTGTTTATTTTTCTTTATTCTGACTTTATTTTCCTCCCACCCCCACCCAACTAGGCCCTTTCTCAGAAGTTATGCTTCTGAAGCCATAAAAAGCAGCTGGTTCCCAGGGGATCTTTTCTTACCAAAGTGAGATTCCAAGAAGGGTGCAGAACAGTCTGGGGACCCTACCTTTTGGCCCCCACCGTGCTGATCCAAAGCCTCCCTGGGAGATTCACAGTGGATTTATCTAGAAGATAAAGGCTCCTGGTCATGCCTGCATTTGTCAGGCCCTTCCATGGTTCCCCATGACTTGGTTAATAATCCACAAAGGGCGCCCATCAGCAGGAGGTTTCCGCACTGGAGATTGATCTTCTAAATAAACATAGCAAAGGGCTCCTCAGCAGAGATGTGGGTGGAGGGGTGAGGAGAACCTGCCTTCACTTGACTCACAGATGAAATGAACACTCCATTTTCTTGGCCCCAAAATGTTTCAAGATAAGAGCGGAAGCTTTTAAGCCAGTAATCTTGCTTGAGAGATGTCTAGAAACGAAGGAATGAATTGTCCGCCATGCAACCCAGAATGGTTGTTAGACAGAGCTATGTGTCAGGACAGATTCACTCAGATCAAGGAGTATCACACTGTTGCAGACAATAGGAGAGGTATCTTTTTCATGTTTAGCATTGTTGGTAAAAGCCTGGATTTCCCCATTCGTCTACTTAGAACCATAGGACCATAAAAGACCAAGGAAGCTCATGTGCCCCAGATCACTGATGGAAAATTCACCCGAGCATCTCCTATACAGATAGCTACACCAGCTTTCTGAAAACACCCATGCCAAGGCTTTTCTTTTACATGTGGAATCCGTGGGCCATTAACTGACTAGAGTATCCTGAATTTGGTTAGTGTAAAAGGAAAGCAAAAAGCTTAGTGCTCCAGATACAAGGCAGCAATTTGGTCATCAAGTCCCCGGACACTCTCACACACCAGACTTTATCCCCTTGCGCCTAGAATCAGGCCTCGACTTCTTTCTGCTCTTAAGGCTGGTGTTTCTAGTAGCCACACCACTGTCTTCACACCACTCCCCCTCCCACTTCACCCCTGCAAATACTCGCCATCTGCCACTTGCCCTGCGATGTGTGATGTGCGGTATTACACAGAGCTGGAGAGATGGGCCTGGGGCAAAGTGCTTGCTGTGCAGTCATGAGGACCTGAGAGCTAATCCCCAGCATGCATATTTACACTGAGCATGGCAATGTGCATCTTGTAGTTCCAGCCCTTGAGGACAGAGGTGGAAGGATCCCTGAGACTTGCTGTCCAGTTAGTCTAGCAGAATCCGTGAGCTCCAGATTAAGTTGGCAGACCCAGTCTCAAACAATAATATATAAAATGATTGAGGAAAACAACTCATGTTAATCTCTTCCACATACACCTGTACATGAACACATACATACATGGGCACATACATACATGAACACATACAAAGACACAGAGGCAACCAAGGCCAAACACATTTTAAGACCGTAGTATATTCCAGTCCTCATCTGTCCTGAGACTCCCATGGCAAAGGATCCTGAAGTTTCCATGATAAAGAACTTTGCAGTGCTTAACTCCCAGCTATATTTAATCACATGCATTATGGGGCAATGTTCTTGTCAACTCTTATTAGCCACGTAGTTGCTATTCTGGGAAGTAGGCATGGGGACTTCCTAAGACTGGGCATCCCAGAACAACAGGTAAGCTTTTCACTGAAAATTGCTCTTGCCTTGACACCTTCCAATAGCCTACACTGTTAGATCACTCAAGTACAGAGTTGTTGCTCTGACTCGGGCCACACTAATAACATAGCACCATTTCTTTCTCATCTCCTTTTGAAGAGGGAAGGGACGCTGCTCCAGTAGGAATGATGGTACATGCAGCATCAGCTGATGTTGTGAATAAATAAAACCACAGTCTGATGCGCATACTCTCGTAGCTGATATTTTCTGGTTCTGAGGACAGAAATACTGTGGCCCTCACAACATACTTTCAGAATACCAAAAGACAAAATTATTGATTTAGGATTAGCTGAGTTGGTAGAGTACTTGCTTAACATTAATAAAGCCCTGGGTTCAATCCCTAGCACTTCATCTATTGGGTGTGGTAGTCCACACCCGGAATCCCTACACTGCAAAGGTAGAGAAGGATCAGAAGTTTCTCTAACGTTCCACTCTGTAGTGAGTTTGAAGCCAATCTAGGATATGTGAGACACCGTCTAGAGAGAGAAAGAGAAGAGAGACAGAGAGAAGAAAAAGATAAGGCAAAATTTCAATAAACATGATTTTTAAAATCTTAAAAAAATATTTATTTCTCTTGTATATATACGAGTGTTTGCCTACACATACACATGTGTATATGTATGTATGTCCTTTATGCGGATACAGAGGACAGAATAGTATGTTGGGTTCCCTGGAGCTACATACAGTTAGAGGTGGGCCATGGTGTGGGTGCTAGGAAGCTAACACAAGTCCTCTGAAGAACAGCAAGTACTCTTAATCACGGAGCATCGAGCCAGTGCCAGCTTTAGAAAGCTTAATGCACTTTATCTATAATTCTAGAGTATGACAGGGGCCCATACTAAAATGGTTCCTTATGTTTGGCCCACTATGAGAGCAGTGTGTGTGTGGCATGGAGATGCCTTGGCTGGGCTATAGGTGGAACCTGTCTTGTTTGGATCTAGTTTGAACACTAGGCCCCTCGTTGTGATTGGCTGAGTTCGAGCTACTTATTACCGAAGTAGGTTATATAGTCTCCATATGGAGTGAGGCCACAGTTCATGACATATAGAGACACTTTCAGTCAAACATGAAATAGGTATGGAGGCAGCTTAGGGTCAATCATAATTCAACATAACAGACCATTTGGAGGGTTCATAAGTAAACTTTTTCTGTTTCTGAGAGGAGCAGAGAGAGGCTGGACATTTCCATAATGCGATAGAATTTTTCCACAGCATACCCTGGGTCCTAGAGCAGACGCATCAAGTCTGGTCTCCTAGGAGTCTCTGAGATACCTCATGAAGGAATGCATAATTTCCCCATTTCACAGTGAGAGCAGCATAGCTGTAGGATCATGAAATGCTTTGCCAAAGAAGTTGGTGACAAACCAGACTTGGGGCTTCCGCCCACTGTCCTGCATTTCTCTTGCCACTGAGGCAACTGGGACCCAAACGTCATCAAATCTGGAAAAGATTTCCCTCCATTAGAGTCATTTTCCGGGGGTGGGGGGAGATGGTGTCATTTAAAATAATTCCACGCCTAGCTTTTTTATCCTATTATCATTTATTCTGACTCATGCAATAAACAAGGTTGGTTTTTTTTTTTAGGAAAATTGTCAAGAAAGTTCCTTTTAAAAATTAAAACAATAACTCTAGGAAGAGAATTAGCGGCAGATAGATTCAGAAAGACATCAGAGTTAGGAAACCTCATCTGTTCTCTCCCTAAAACCACCTTAATTATTCCAGAAATCACAAGTGTCTTCTCCCCAGCTCCCCACACTCCCCCCTCTTACTTGCACTGCAAAATTGATCATGTCTGAGGCCAAGACAGGAATAGAAGCTCATTTCTCATTTAATTTTTTATAAGTTAAAGACATTGGAAGGACACCACTCATCAGTCTGTGGGTGCACGCAGAAGTCTTTAGGGGCTCTTCTGATTACAGGGAAGGAAGGGAAGGGAGGCATCTTGCCATGGCCATGTCTTCTAGAACACAAGGAAGACAGGGCTGTTTAGAAGGGGAAAGAGAGTGTGTGGAGCCTTGCAGAGAAAGTTGAAAAACAGCCAGAGGCAGCCAGGAGCCATTCCTGAGTGTTTAGTAGGACCTATTGGGTATGGGTGTGGGTTCAGAGGCCAGGCACTCCAGTTAGTACCCAGGTCTATCCTTGGGGCTAGCTGTGGGTCCTTCCTCAGGGTAAATTCCTTGCCACTTACCCTTGCTGTGTTTCTGGTCTATTGCTTTTCCTTCTGAATAAGTTGCTTTCTTTTCTTTGTGGCTAACTTTACCATTCTAGCATGGCTATTCATCATTGAATGATGTCCATCTATCAAAGGATTTGGCTACCAAAAAATGCCCTTGGGTGTTTCTTGGTCATGATTCTACAACTGTAACAAGGACTGGTCAATGCCATCAACTTGCCAGTCCTTAGCAGTTGCCATGGAGCAAGCCTGCTTGATCTCATTGCTCTTAGGGTCTTAGAAGTTAAAACAGTCCTCCTGCAGGAGCAGACCATTGAGTCCCACTCCTGGCCAACCCCAAGGTCCATCAACAGCTTCGCCATGCTTGTTTCTTTGGCAGTAACTTCAGTGTCTCTAAGCCAGTCACTTAGTGTCTCACTGGCGTCACTAATGAACTTGTGGTGTTCAGTGCTAATTCTTATTTTATGCCTTTTCTAGTGAATGATACTAATGTTCAGTTTTTGGACCAAGACGATGACGATGACCCTGATACAGAGCTGTACCTCACGCAGCCCTTTGCATGTGGGACAGCATTTGCTGTCAGCGTCCTGGACTCACTCATGAGTGCGGTGAGTTGTCGAACTTCTTCCTCTCCTCTCAAGGGGTGGGATACACACCCATGGACCATCTCTAAAATAAGGAGCCATTGGCAGATGCTTGAGCTGTGCATGGAGAATAGCAGAAGTTCATGAACCTTTCTCTCTAAAAAGGATTCCAATATATATCAATCACTCAAATAAATACTGATCATAAATTCCTCAAAGTACAGGGAAGTCAGGGAAAGCTATGACCTGGTTTGGAGAAAAGTACTCCTTAAGGAAACAAGATTTCATAACAAGATATGAAACTGTCTCAAGGAAGACAAAGGAAGCCGAACCACAATGAGGAAGGGATAGGGAAGACATTGAAAACCGTTTTCATGGTTTGAATCTTTGGACTTAATGCTGAAGAATAATGTGGTCAGGTTTGTGTCTGAAAGCAGTTGCCTTGTTTGGTAGGTGGAGATGGATTAGACTGGCACGATTGGGCGGGGGAGGGGACAGTGATGTCTTCGTAAACATTTCTTATATTTTTGGTTGTGATTGTGAGCCTAGCTTTTTTTTTTCTGAATGGCTGAGCTGCCTCTGCCTCTAAGCCCATAAACATGTCTTCTAGCTGAAGGGAGAGTAGTGCTGATGGTGATGGGGGTGGGGGTGGGGCTGGACTCGAGTAGGCCCTGGTAAACTTGGAAACATTCTGGAATAGCCCGGATGTGAACAGAATATAGAAAGAACAGTTTGCCAAGGATGACACCAAAGTCCCTTCCTGTCACTGAAAAAGTAGGCCTTGTTTGAGGACCAAGCATGGAACTCTTCTTTGCTGAAGGGCAGGGACAATGACAGATGGTAAGGAAAGGGAATTATTGACTGAGACATTAAAAGCAGTTCTATTTTGTTTAGTAACTTGATATGTATTAAGTGGTCATGAGATTTGTTTTCCCATTTTTTTGTGACACCCAAAAAGTAACAATTAAAGAGTGGACTCCAGCATAGTGGCCTCACCATTCACTGCAGCAGGCAGCAGCAGTCATTTTGAATGGGCCACAGCGGGTACTGGAAATTGTTCCCCATAGGGTCTTTATTTATACAATATGCACTTCATTTTAAAATAGTCAAATTCACAATTTGTGAAAATGGAGTTGTGGCCTGGATGAAAATCGACCTTTGTAGAACCCATGGAACAGAGTTTTATTGAGCACCTTAAACTATGAGCAGAATATAGAGGTTGTTTTCCATATGTACCTTTCTCACATTGCCTAAGAAGGTTGTTCTCTTGATTATGTTAAACAACTGATATGCTAATTATGCATTATTATGATATATTCATTAAAGATAATCCCAGAAGGATTACTGTGTGAGCAAAGATGAAGACATGGGGCTTTTAGAGATGAATTGAGGTTATTCTATATTACTGAATGTAGTATAAATGTAAGCATATCTTAGTGAAATGTCAGAAATATGGTTTTAAAAATAATTACAAAATAAAATTCATCTGAATCAAGGTTGACTGGTGGCTTTCTAAGCCAATAAGAAGAGTCAGTGTGCCCTATAGCAGGGCCCTCTTGGTTTCCTGGAATGCTGTGACTAACTTTAGGCTGGCAATATTGGCTAGTTTATACAAACTCTTGAACAGGCTGGCAAGACCAGTAGAGGCTACATAGTTATGTTCAGTGAAGCACCAGATTCTTCGTAGAGTCTGGATCATGTCTCTTTAGAAATGCCACTTTAATTATGCTAATTCCAACATTCCAGGAGTCTACTCCTACTAAAAAACAAGTAAGCTATTTATGGATTTATTTCAGAACTATGAAATACTGTAAGGACTTTTTTTTAACCTTAAACTTATAATATTTATGTTTATACACAGACAATGTGCTCCAAGTAGGACCAGATGAGTCATTTTTAAAGTGTATATTTCATAAATTACTAAGAATTTTGAATAATGAAACCAGTGCTAATTCTAAGTGATGCAGTTGAAACATCTGCATAATCAAAGGGACACATGAGCGACAGCATGGAGGTCAGGTATTTGACAGTGCGGAGGCAGGGCACATCTCAGCATGAGTCACAAAGCTAACCATTGATGGCATCATTAGACAGTCAGTTCTCAGAAACTCAGATAAATCAAAACAAACTGATTTCTAATAACTAGTTTCAAAGGTCATCTCTAAACTCTTCTGATACCAAACCGAAGTGTTTGGGACAAAGTGGCTTGGAGTATGTGGATGCCATTGCCTGAAAGTGATTCCTTTCTTCTACATTCTAGCTTACATTCTAGGAAAGGGTTCCAGGAACCTACTACTGTTCCTCATATTTATCAGCGGTAGCATTAGAGTAGTTATTGAGGACCTGGAACTGTGTGATGCACCTCAGTGATATAGTCTGATCTTTCAGACCATAGTGTGAACAAATATGATTTAAACATTGGGGCAAGGCATATTAACAGGCCTACGACAATGTCTTTTCAAGTCACCAATCGAAATCCCAACCAGATCATTCCAGACCTTGCTCTATTGTCTAGGATGAAAAACCTCCAGTTGAAGTCTGGCTCAACAAGTCCAGTTAGATCCAGACCTTTTGACAAAGTACTACCTGGTGATTTCTTTGTATTCCACCCCCATCCCCAACTTCATTTATGAAAATTTTAAATCAGTCGAAAATACCAAAGCAGTACCTAGCAAGTACTAGAAAGAGGCACCTCCAAACCATAGGAGCAGAGGTAATAATTGGAGCTGGCATCCAGCTACGGCCCCATCCCAAAACCTGCACAAATCACTCTGGATGTCAGGGATTCCTGCCGTTCTAGCACTGCCCGCCAAGTTACCATTTATTCAAGGAGGGAATATTCTCTGACTATTACCTATCATCACTCAATTCCTCTTGGCTTACTACTTTGCTAAAAGAATATTGTTTTGATTCTCCATTGACCTTTTTGGAATTGGTAGAGCTGGATCAGACATAATCTTGTGGCTTCATCCAACAGATTGACAACAGAAACCCATGGTGGGAGGAATAATTATCCTTCTGGATGTGCACCTCTAAGAGGAAAGGTTCAAATGAGAAATAAAGTTTTCAGAATAATCCTAGATTGCTTCTCTCTTCCTCTCCCTCCAACCGCACACCTATACACACAAAATGAAAGAAGTTTGTCTGGTTTTAGAGCTATGTGTGAATCTTCAGATTTTTTTCACCCAATTTCACTTCTTCCAAACCCAAATTCCAGTTTCATTTCCACTTAGGCACCTGGAATGAGAAAACACAACATTGACTCCCTAGTCACACTAGTTTCCTGGCTATGGTCCCTGAATCTCTCTAGGCCTCATTTTTGTCATCTTTAAAATGGAATAATAATCACACATGTTCCTTAACTTGTCCTTATGAAACTGTGGTTAAAAGTGGTGATGAAGTATTTAGCATATGACCAGTTCTCTAAAGCTGTATTATAGTTATTTTTCTTAATCAGGACATTTATTGGTCACCTACTAAATGACAGACATTGTTCTCCACACTGTGGATTCAGGATAGAGAAGTGAACCATGGACCATGGCCTCTGATTGTTAAATTTTCTTTCTGCTTAGAGGTAAAAACTGTAGGGGAATAATGAATAATGTCAAATAAGAAAATCAGATCGTGAACATGTGAAGCACTTGGGCCAGTGTGGCACAGGGTCATCGAGGAGAACAGAAGCTTCTGGTTCTGACTCCACCAGCCCTTTGTTTATGTTTTCCACTGTCCAGGAATCAATTGAGACCAACTTAAGTGTGATGGGAATAACTCCTTGTGCACATGTGACAGCAGAACCATAGATTTGCTATTTATGTGCACATGTGTGTGTGCATGTGTGTGTGTGAATGTGTCTGCATACTCATTATCTCTCCTGCACACATACTCTAGAGATTTAAGACTCAGGAGCTATGTAGAGAGATGACTCAGAAGTCTGCAGGAGGAACGTGTCTGTGCTTTCATGTCTCATGAACTGGCCTCAGTGTCAGAAATAACTAGATTTGTATTACCAAGACGGGAAAATGTGCTCCTCTGAATCATGGGTCCACCTGCCTTTCTGTCTATATTATAACTTCCTGAAGGGCCAAACCCTGCCTGAGCCTTATGTTGAAGGCTGAACTCTCAGCCCAGGTTAATCCAGTGCTATTCCAGAGATGCCAGCAATTTATGCTCATGACTCATGTCTTATACTCTACCCAAGAGCCCTCATTTCTCCTTCTCACAAGCAGACAGACCATCCACAGGCAGAGACAAGGCGGATGGAGTAGCAGCAGCGTTGTCTGAGCAGCAAACAGCGGGATGTTGTGCTGGACCCAAGAACACACTCCTTGCTGCTGCGCCAGCAAGGCAGATCCAGGAGAAAATAACTGAAATAGTTCTCATTGCTCATGAGAGAAAAATACTAAAAATAAAAATCCACACCATGAAAACTAGCAAATATAAAAAATGGCAGCTATGACATGGAAAATGACAATTTTAGTGCAATTATAGACGAAAGGCAGAGTGCCATTAAAGTTAAGGCAATGTTATTAAAAGATGTGTTAATTTTCAGTTAAATTTTCTATAAAAGACCAATTAGTTTAAAAGACTTGACAGCATTAACTGTGAAACATAAGCTCCAGTAATTATACTTAAAAAAAATAGAAAGAGGAAGATAGCAAGTGAGGTGGGACAGCCTAGCACACATGAGGCTAGGTGGCGCTGCGGATTCAATTTCCTGGTCCTTATTCCAGCCCTTCAAGGTTTTGCTGTGTGTCCTTCCAGGACCCAAGAATCACCCGATGCTAGAAGGCAAGAGCCCTCACCCATGTTTGAAGGCAGTCCTCCTTATTAGAGATAAGAACACAGAAGCAGAGAGAGGGGGCATTTTCTAAATTGGCTTCATTGGCTGTTCTTTTTAATAAGCTACAATTCACTGAGTACTAGTTGAATATGGGAAATTACACTAGTTCTCTTGTTTAAAACTAGTCCATAAATATGTGTTTTGCTTACCCGCCCCCGTTATGTAGATGAGGGGTCCACACCATAGAAAGCCTGGGCAATGTTCCCATTATCCTAGCTGTTGAGAAACCAAGAAGGGATTAAAGACAATAACATTGAACAGGGTGAGACGGTTTAGAGGCAGAGAGGCACTTACTGCTAAACATAATGACCTGAATTTGATCCCTAAGACTCACATCGGAGAGAGGATCAACCACCTCAAGTTTTCTCTGCCCTCCATAGGCACACAGTAGCACACCTCCTATGCACACATAAATATGATAAAAATTTAAACACCCATAATCAGGATATCAGCTTTCTCTACTACAGAGAAAACCTCCCCTGATAAAATGTTGAACACTTGCCTTCACAGTGAGGAGTGGACCCTGCATTCTTTAGACTGTACAGGTGTCCTGATTTCAGGCACCAAATAGATCTCTAACTCACCCCTCTTGCTGCCCACCACTAAAGTGACACGGGATGTCACCTTTAACACGTGGAAACTACTGTTTATCGTGTCCCGCTCCATCTTTAGTGTTTAGTAGATCCTGTTTTGTTTTGTTCTTTTAAGGAGAGTAAAGCATGCACTCCCCACCACTAACCGTGTGTGTGTATGTGTGTGTGTCTCCACATGTTTGTGGGGGGTTCATGTATGCACACCTGCATGTATGTATGTGTATGTACTTACAGTTTTCAGTTTTATAGCTTCTACTCCACATATAAAAATTTAACCATTATAAACGTAATTATCTCTTAACCATGTAATTATCTTTTAACCAGTTCTTTTAAGAAATGTTTTATTGGAATATTAATAGACCATAAAATTCACCCAAGGATACAATTTTATGGGTTTTTTAAGCATATGTAAACATCTCCAAGGATCTTTTAAGAACAGTCTCATAACGTCCAAGAGGACTCTGTCCTCATTTTCCTCACTACTTCCGCCACTCCATCCACCCTGAGCATCCACGGGCATCCACCCTGAGCATCCACGGGCATCCACCCTGAGCATCCACGGGCATCCACCCTGAGCATCCACGGGCATGTACTCTCTCTAGAATGGCCTTTTCTGGATGGTTCATATCAATGGAATCTTATTGGTTTTTGTGGCTCATCCTTGTTGTACCATGCACTTTATTTCTTTTTATACACAAATAAAATTGTTTCCATGGTTATAACATTTTGTGATGCATCCATTAACCAAGTGCCATTTTATTTGTTTCCGGTCCTTCTGGCTGTGGCAAATGATGCTGTTATGGATCTCTCTGCATGAAATTTTGTTCTGATGTATCTTTCATTTCCCTTGGGTATAGTTATGTAGAGTTGTTGGGCCCTGTGGTAACTCAAAGTTTACCCATTTAAGGAACTTTCGGACTGCCTCCCAATGATCGGAACACTTATACATGTACGGAAGTCTGTAAGGGCTCCAGTTTCTCCACATTCATCAGTTCTTGCTATTTATCCGTCCCTTGTTTTATCATAACCATCCCCCCGGGTAGAGATGAACTCTCGTTAAGCTTGGAACTTGTGTTGTCCTTATGACTACTGGTGTTAGACTTGGTGTCTCTTGACTTATCTACCTTGTTTTGAAGGAATGTTTATTCAAGCCTCATCCTTTTTCTATTTTTTCAAATTTATTGCCTTTTGGTTTTTACGTTATTGGAGGAATTGGAGGATTTTAAACACTGAATATTATACCCATATAAGATACAATATTTTCAAATATTTTCTCTAATTCTACAGAGAAGTTTTACTTTCTACATACTGTCTTCCAGTGTATAATTTAAAAATATTATGAGATACAAATGATGAAGCTTTCTTGTGTAGTCTATGATTTTGGTGCCTTATCTAAGATAATTGTCAAAATGAAGTTATGAGGATTACCACTGTTATTTCTTCTCATCTCTCTACACTTTTAGCTGTCACGTTTGGGTCTTTGATTCATGTTGTTTTGTATATGGTGTGAGGAATAGGGCCAACATTTTCTCCTGTATGTTGATGCTCAGTTGTCGTAACACTGTTTATTTAGTAGACTATTCTTTCTTTATAAAGCTTCTTGATGTCCTCGTTGAAAGCCAGTTAATAGTAGCTCTATGTGTTTATTTCTAGATGCTCAGTTCTGTTCCCTTGCCCAGTCATCATGGTAGTGTTAGAAGTATTTGTTGAAATCAGAGGTTGGGAACTTCCAATTTTATTGCTGGTTGCTTTTTATATGATTTATATAACATTTTATGTTTTCTGCAATTTCCTATAAAATTCGATAGGAATGTCTTGAATCTGTATTATGTTTAAGGTTTTTATTATTATTTTAATCTTATCCTCCAATCCAAGAACATGGGACATCTTTCTATTTATTTAAATTTTATTCATATCTTTTATAATGCTGTATAGCTTTCAGTATACCAGCCCTGAAACTTCTTGAAAAAAAATTAGTTCTTAAGCATTTTATTATTTTCAATGTTGATGGAAGTAGAGTTTCTTTCTTAAGATTTTTTTTTGTTCACACAGAAAAAAGTTTGATTTTTGCATAATGTTTTTGTGCCCTGAAATCTTACTGAACTCTTATTACCTATGATCACTTAAGTGGGTTCCTTGGGATTCTCTTTATACAGTGCCAGGCCACTTTGAGTGGAGATAATCTTCCTTCTTTTCCAATATGAATGTCTTTTATTTCTTTCCTACTAACTGAAACTTCCAGCGCAATTTTAAGATGGAAGTCATGAGAATGATCCTGTTTGTTTCTGATATTAAGGGGAAAGCATCTGCTCTTCCACCCTAAACTATTGAGCATTAACTGTTTTATCTGTGTGCTCCTTATTAAGTTTTTTTTGACAGTTTCACACATTTATATATAATGAATTTGGGTCACTTTTATCTCTTCTCCTTTCTCTGTCCCTACTGGAACTCTTTGTCTCAGTCTCACTTTCCCTCCCAAAGTCATTTTGTAAGTGATTCAATGAGTTTAATTGGTGATTTTTGCATGAACGTAGGAGAGAGGATGTTTGCTGGAGCAAGGAAACTTGTCACTGGCTACACTAAAGAATGCAGCCTTTCCACAAACATAATTGCCAGGAGTTCCTCTAGCAGGGGTGGGGCCTCCCTGGCTCCTTCTATATCTACGATGAAATATTAGTTGGTCCAGTTTTGTGCAGGTCCTGGGAGATGACCACAGCTGTTAATAAGTCATGTCTACAAGACCTCTTATGGGTGTATTTCGCCATCTTCTGGCTTCTGTTATTTCTGCCCTTCTTGGGTAATGTTCCCTGAGCCTTGGAGAGGGTGCCTCAGTTGGGATCAATCACTCTACTATCACTTAATCTCTATACTTTCGCCAGCTAGATCTTCTAATGACTACTTACCCAGTAAAAAAAATTCTTTAGTGTTTTATCTTGAAAACTGTTTCCTTTTGGAAAAAAAAACTGTTCCTCATTTCTATACATTTGGGCAGAAAGTGCTTAGTGGTTCAGCAAACAGTGTTGCAAATGTTTGCCACCTGCTTACCTGCTCTGTTAGAGTAATTTCCCAGCCATTGGTCTAGCATGGTAATTGGAACACAAAGGTAGTTGTCACTTTTCTGTCCAGTTCTCCATTATTTAATATGATAGACAGGACTGGGTAGGGTATCAGACCATAGGGAAAATATTGGGAAATGTTTGTGTGTCTTTAATCCATGTAATAAATCTCCAGGATGTAGTTTACAGGACCCTCACTGTGTTCTTCTTTAATCTAGAGGATCATTTCTCTATGTGGTTCTTGACCCCTTTGGGGTTGAATGACCTTTTCATGGGGATCTACTCAGATACCCTGCATATCAGATATCTTATGATTCATAACAGTAGTGAAATTACAGTTATTAAGTAAAAGCAGAAATAATTTTATAGTTGTGGGCCACCACAACGTGAGGAACTGTATTAAAGAGTCACAGAATTAGGAAGGTTGAGAATCACCTCTCTGGCCCTGAGGCTGACTGAGAGATTCCAGAATGAAGGTAATAATGGCCTTCCATCTTCTGGGACAAAAACTGAAACAGAAATGAGAATAATCAAGGGATATTTGTATATGAGAGTGGCTGTTGCCCACTATCAACAGTCCCTTCCCCCATGTCTCTGGGCTCAGGTCAGGCATATTTACCAGCACTTCCTGGGCCCTGAGTTTCTTCTCAGTCCCTCAGGTGCTGAGCGTCAGGTATCTTATAGCTGCTCTACTATTCCATTTTGCAGGTGATGACACTAAGTTTGAAAATGTTTCATAACTTTCGAAGGCAGCAGACCTTCTGAAAGGTGAAGTCAACACTGAACCTCAAAACGACTCCAGCCCTCTTAGCCACCCCACCTGCATCTGCTCCCTTGAGTGTCCTCAATTCTGCTTGTCCACCCCAGAGAACAGCTGAACTCTTAAGCATAAATTCTCAGTAGGATAGCCTATGTATAACTTTCCCAGCATTCTTTGCAGTTGTAATTCTTTGTGCTCTCTGGTTGAGTGTTTCAATAAAGAACACGATATCCAGACCCTCCAGTAGCATCTCCTTAACTTGGAAGCCCATGTGGAATTCTTTGCAAATACACTTGTTTTTAACAACCATGCTGATTTTAATGGCTGTAAACACTGATGCCCAGGACGACACAGAGCTAGTGATGAGGGTAGGATGAGGACTCAGCCATGTCTGTTTTGCTCCATGATTCACTGCCAGGTAAACTGTCAAGGAAGTTGCAAATAAGAATGTACCTGTCTTTTCTAGCCTGCTCCAGCGGTGCATAAATGCTCCAAAGCCACACCCAAGTTTTATTTGTTTTTATGTAGAGACTTTGACTTCTCATGCAAGAAAATGGAACGTACCACCTTTAACTGATATTTTCTCTATTTTGGCTGGGTGACAAATGTCATTTTAAGGTCTTTTCTTAGACATTCTATTACTTTTTAAAGCCCCACTGCCTTCTTGTGAACATTCCATGTGGGAGAAAAATGGCCATGTAAGGGAAGGAGTTCTTTAAATCATCTATATTTGCCTCAAACCCAAGATCCACACATCAGGATATGGAGCTCATAGACTTCTCCAGCTGCTATCCTGGTGGTGACTTCTGGGTCCAGCCATTATCAAAGTCTGTGATAAATGGTTGAGTATGTGGCATTCAAGATTCTCTTGGCATCTAATTCCAAACAGAAATAAGTTTTGCTATTTGTGGGTGACCTCCCTCCCAACATATGGGCAACAGTCTCTAAGAGGTTGCCCTCTTTGGGGTAGCAGCCCAGGCATGCTGCATTTTATTGTGCCCCCAGTGTCAGAGTTGATATTTTTCAGGCTTACAGAGGCAAGGCAGTATTTGTATATCTACCAACATCAATTTTTCAGGTATTAACCTTTTAAGAATTCCCTGAATTGTTTTTATCCTTTTCTTTTCTTTTTTTCTTTAAGTCAGGATCCCATAGTGGAACTAAGTAGGCGAGACTGCAATAACTGGAGACTGCTTTCTTTTCTTTTCCCACAGAAAATTATTTGAAGAAAGAAGCCATAACTTTACTTGGGAGGTACCAAGAAAAGTTGTAATTTGGGTGTCAGCTACGGTGACTTTAGGTTGTTTGCTTAAGAATGTTTGTCTATCTTCTTTCTACAGACATACTTCAATGACAATATCCTCACCCTGATACGGACCCTGGTGACAGGAGGAGCCACACCAGAGCTTGAGGCTCTGATTGCTGAGGAGAATGCACTTCGAGGGGGCTACAGCACTCCCCAGACACTGGCCAACAGGGACCGTTGCCGAGTGGCTCAGTTAGCCCTGTTGGATGGCCCCTTTGCAGACTTAGGGGTGAGTCTACAGCCCAGATAATTCCTGAGCCCAGTGTTTGCAGCAAGCCTGATATGCATGAACTGTGTTAAATGGTGACAGGCTAGATATCTATGTTTCTCTCTTCCATTGTAATAGACTAAAAAGATGGTATTTACCAGGCCCCACGCTTTATACATAGACATTCATGCAAATCCTCAGACCAAATCGTTGATATTTCTCAGGCAACTAAGGCATGGGACATTTGCACCAAAGCATCCTGACTTTGGAGATATGGCTCTCTCCTCCACTGCTGTCTTCCTTAAGTATTTTCTTCCCAGCGATGGACAGGGTAGTTGCCGACACCACATAGCTAAGTTTAGGAAACATTTTTGCAGGGTCCTTATAGCTCAGAGGTGCTCCACTTTGACTCCATCTGAACATGGGGATGCTTGGCCTCAAACCCTGCCACCAGAGTTTTTGTATCTATCTATATATTATACTGTTGACACAAAAATTACAGCTCTCAGCTTAAAAGGGAATAAGAGATAGTTTATTCTGGAGCTGTTTTGAGGGATCATGGCTCAGGAACACGGATTAGGTTAGCCTGAATTTCTTGTTCCCACCTGGAAGCAGTTTCATGAACTTGTGTGGTTTTTACCAATCAAGGAAAGTTATAAATCAAGGCAACTTTAAAATACATTGATGGGTGCATCAGAGGCAAATACAGCAAGATGGATAAAGCTTTCCTATAGGCCCCAGATGTTATCTAATGACTTTCTTAGCTTTTGGGTTTGTCTAAGCTCATGGTCTGCTAAGTTAATAGATTCCAAAAGGGTTTCTATTAGCCACAAGATGTTAGTTCTGACAGAGAGGTGTGTGAATGGATGGTTCTTTCCCACCTGCCAGTTCTCAAATACCCAGCATCTGATTCCCAGTTTACCACACAGAATCTTATATTAACTATAAATGCTCAGGCTTTTTCCTAACTAGCTCTTACTCTTAAATTAAGCCATAATTCTTATTTATGTTTAGCCACACGACTTGGTATCTTTTCTCAGTATGACACTCTCATCTTCCTCTATATCTGGCCTGAGACTCCTGACTCTGTCCTTCTCCTTCTCATCATCCTTAGTGTGGTCGTCCCAGTTACACTTTCTACCTGGCTACTGACCAATCAATGTTTTATTAAACCAATTCAAGTGACAAATCTTTACAGTATACAACAGGATTATTCCACAGCAGAGGTGGCAGGGAATGGTTGCTGTAAAGGGCTAGAACTAGCCCAAGATATGGTAATTAGCTTCTGGACCGGAAGCTTCCTAATCTTACCACAGTACTGCAGTTCTAATCATCAGTCTCTGTAGACATAACTTCTTCTCAGGAGATTTTTTTAAGATTTGTTTATTTATTATGTATACAGTATTCTCAGTACTCTGTCTGCATGTATGCCTACAGGCCAGAAGAGGGCACCAGATCTCATTACAGATGGTTGTGAGCCACTGTGTGGTTGCTGGGAATTGAACTCTGGACCTTTGGAAGAGCAGGCAGTGCTCTTAACCTCTGAGCTATCTCTCTAGCCCCTTCTCAGGAGTTTTTGTTCACAGTATCATCCAAGCACTGGTGAGGTTTAAAGCATCAAGGCAGTTGTATGTATTCAGAACAATTGACCAAAGTGACAGGATCTCAAGTGGCACCTTTGATGCCTTGAGGTCTCTAATGCAGAACCTTGGTCTTGGGATTTCTGATTCTGGGCCATGCCTTGCTTCCCTATACCTCCTTTCATGATGGGAATGGAGTTTCATTTGGTTTCTCTGTACTCACTACTCTGTACTGTGTCAGACACTTTGGAAAAAGTGTGCCACCTTGACCTTGACTCCAAAAGCACCAGGTAGATGTGTTTAAGGAGTGGAACCATGAGCCTAGGAATGTATTTCCCTATTACACTATATATTGCCCAGAATGTACCATCGTGGAAAATGCCTTGGTTCATAACACATCAAATGGCTGCTTGTTGGGCCAGGACCTATATTAGACTGAGGTTATTTTGAAGGTCAACTTCCATCATCAGTAGTTCTTATCCTTATCACTTGCTTACTAATCCAGTTGAATCAGATTAATATTTTCAGTAATGGAAAAATGTGGGACCATTTGTTGTCTAATATGATGCTCATCATGAGAATTCCAGTGATAGCAAAGACAAATACATTCCCTCAGTTTCTAAATCCACTCGTCATGCTGATCTGTATAGTAAAGTCTACTTTGTATCACATACCTGCTTGAAGTCCAGAATTTTCTATACATTTGCAAACAATCATATTGTTTTTGCTTTCTGAGGTAAGCCCCAGAACTCGGGGTGGTTGTGAACTGATTAGTGCAGTGAATCCCAGCTACCTCACCTGCAGACTCCCACTTGCCCTTCCTCTAGACATCTCTGAGGTCTGCAAATTGTGATTTTCACACAGTCCTTATTGGAGTCTCCTCACCAGAGGGCTTGGGGCTGCTCTTTTATTCTTGCAGTGCTTTTCATTATCACTTGGGCAGTCCTGACAATATGGTCTCATCACAGTGGACACAGCTGAGCACAGGGAATATAATCCTTGCTTTGCAGAGTTCACCTCTTCTCTCCAGCTCTACAGCTGAGACCTTCCAGTGATGCATCCCCATCCAGGTGAAGGAAGACAGGAGTGTGTTTGAGCTGTGGACACAACTGTGTGGCCACCAGGGGAAGCCCCTGTGCTTGTCAATTCCCTGAAGTCAAACATACTGGATCCAAGCTGTTAACCATGCTGATGTCTTCAGGCACAGGCTCTTGGCATAGACCCTCCAACCCCAGAGACAAGAAAACAAACTTTGATGAAAAGCCCCTCCCACCTTCATTCCCAGGCAAACAAAAGCTGATGTTTCTCTTGTCCTTTGTTGCCTCCCAGGATGGTGGTTGTTATGGTGATCTGTTCTGCAAAGCTCTGAAAACGTATAATATGCTTTGTTTTGGAATTTACCGGCTGAGAGATGCCCACCTCAGCACCCCCAGCCAGTGTACAAAAAGGTGAGTGCATTGTCCCACTTTGCCATCTCACCTGAGTGCAGTGGCATCAGTGCCTTCTCTCGCCTCCTGCAGGCAAAGGTCTCTATGTGCATGCCTTCAACATACTGTCTGCATCAAGTGTAACACTGACCCGAGGAGTTATAAGAAATATTTCTTAAAAAAAATACTGAAAATGAATGTGAGGCAAGGATTTGTTCACCCCTTTACAAAAGCCAGAATCCCAAACTCTGCTTCCTCACATCACTTCCTTGGTCCCTAATGTGGAGGTGCTTCACACTGATGATTTTGATTTATATATTTTGTAATTGATTGATTCACTTTCTTTCATATATTTAAGTTTAAGAAACTTTTATATTATCACCTTACACAAAAATATATGATGGGGCCTGGAGAGATGGCTCAGAGGTTAAGAGCACTGACTGCTCTTCCAGAG